>BQNB010057592.1:0-34944 GCA_026074375.1 Tanacetum coccineum | reverse complement strand
AGTTATGAATTACGCGAGTTTATATACTTAAAATGTATAAAAATATTTTTATAAAACTATTTTTATAAAAAGTTACTGTTTATGACAGAAACATTAATTTTTGTAAACCTCATAAATATATAGAACTTTCAATTACGAGAACGTGCTCGAAAGAATCGCTAAAAACGGAGCTATAACGAATAAAATACGACGTTTACGGGTTTTACGATAACTAAAACTATAAAAATAACTTTATAACTGGTGTGAACAGTAAAAAGTACTGTTCATCAGTTGACTAAAAATATAAAAATTTCAATTATTGATAACTCGACTTAATACGAAAACATAGACGTAAGAAACGTGAGAAACGGACTTAAAACGATAAAGTTAGGTCATTTTTGTTAAAGGTATATTTATAAATGTTTTTACTTTATAAATATGATTTCACAAAAACGATTAGACGGTGATGAAGCTATATAGAACTATATGTGGTTATCAAAGTACTATATTACTAGGGAGTTTCATAATGAGGCCTCTTCGGGGTGGCTGACCAAGCGCGTTCTTACTCCTTTTTATATATAAATAAATATAAACATATATAAATATATAACAAGGATCAGGACCCACAAAATCAAAGAAACCGGAAGTAGTATAGAGTGTTTCCGGGTCGTTATTTCCCAACGAGGCTAGAATAGAAAATCGAATGACGAATTGATAATTGATGTTTGAATATGACAAGGATATGATTGGGCACTATACCTAATAAGCAAATGTACACAAAGATAAGCAAGGAAAATAAGCTAGAACAAGCATAAAAGCTAGAAATGGTAAAAACACTTAAAACTTTTAAACTAAGCCGCAAATAAGCTCAAATAAGCTAGACTAACTCTAAATAAGCAAATTCAGCAAGCAATTAAGCTAAGCTAAGCAGGAGAAACTCAGCAGTACTAACAACAGTACCAACAGTTTTAACTAATAGTACTAACTTGGAGTTAGTACTGCTAGGTCTAGGTTAGTACTGCTAGCTTATTGAAACGTAATGAAATAAGAAATAAGCAAATAAGCTAAAACAGATATTTAACTATCCATAATAAGCACTCAGGCATAAGAATAAGCAACTAGAATAAACTAGAATGGCAAATAAGCTACAAAGCTACAAACTGAAAAACTCTTAAAATCACTATGAAAAGGTGAATAAACTTAAACAAGCTTTACTAAAGACAGTAACGAAAATGGGCTTAATCTACACTAAAAAGCTAAGAAAATCTTAAATAGGCAGAAACAATAAGCTAATAAGCATAAATGAACCAACAGTACTAACAGTACTAACTACCAGTACTAACTTGGAGTTAGTACCGCTAGCTTTGAGTTAGTACTGCTAGCTTTAAAAAAAATGAACTAGCAGTACTAACTGCTTGTTCCAAACAGCCCTTAAGGTTTTCAAAAATCATTTTTTCTTTTTATTTTAAGCTGATTTGGTCATAAGTTGTTAAAAACAGATTATCAAAGAACAAAATAAGACACTTATAATCAAGAATAAGCACTAAATCAATCTAACAGTGTTAACTCATATCTAACAATTTTATCAAATGAACTAACAGTGCTAACTGAGAGATTTGCACAAATCATTTTTAAACTAATCAACTAAGCACGATAAGCACTAAACATACTGATAAAGCATAAATAAGTAAAGATAGGTAACAAACAAACACTATAAGCAGTTCTATAGCAAATAAGAAAAGTAAGAAAAAGAGAAACTTACAACACCCTTGCTCAAAACAGGGTCAGACAAAGAATCTACAAGCTAGTAGTGTCCATAAGCCCATCCAGAACTGGCTTATCATCCATAAAGTAAGCTGTGGTGTATTTGAGAGTGATTTTTGTAATTTTCTCTTAACTACTTAACTTTTTAAATTTACTTAATTAAAGCAGCTTATAAATAAGCTGCATTGAGAGCTTTTTGAACACAAAAACAACACAATTAAGAAACTTAACACTTGGAATTGTAAATTGACTTAAAACCTTACATTTGCATTAAAACTTGAAAGTGTTACAAAGCTGGAAGTAAAAGCTGTAAAATGACTTTAAAAAGAACTGAAAATAAGCTAAGTTATATTAAAAATTAAAAACTAACTCCCTTTCTTGGGTTACAATGGCCTTATTTATATTAAAACGAATTAAGGTCTTGGCTTCTTCGATTTTTTTCTCTTCTTTCTTCTGTGCTTCTTTGTAGAGACAAAAACCAAGTGTGCTTGTTGTGTGAGGTGATTCTAAAATAAATCCCAGCCTTCAATTTCTTTTGTGCTTCTTTGGAGACAATCACAGCCATCGAAAAGCTTGGAAAGTGGTGAGGGATTGCCAACATGGCACTTATACAGCTGGAGGGGGAAATGGTCTTGTGGTAGGTTGGCAGCTTTTGCCCCTCAATTCTTATAACTTCATTACAAACTTCGCCCGGTTTGCAATTTCGACCCTTGTCTTTTAACTCTTGTAATACAACTTGAGGTTTGGCAATTTTAGTCCCTTAAGTTGTATTTTCTTCATGTGGCTGACTTTTGACTTTGACTGACTTTGGCTTCGGATTGACTTTGTCTTTTCCATCCCGTGCTTGGTTTGGTCATTTTTGGCTTTCTTTTTGAATATCCGTTCCTACACAATTCAAATGCAAAACATACAAATACAATGTATCTTTGGTACGTTTTTAGTCTTTTAAGTCCGTTTTTAATGGAAAATGGTATGTGTAATTAAGCACATACCATCCCCCGTCTACTTAATGTCAAAAGCTACATCAACAAAATCATGGTTATGGCACTAAATACTTTCTCACCTGAACTTCGGCACCATTAATCATCTTACTAAACAAGACTTAGTTGATGGGCTATCGAAGTTTAAGTACGATAAAGAGCATTTATGTCCAGCCAGTGAGTAAGGAAATAGCAAGAAAGCCATTCTCAAACCTAAATTGGTTCCAAGTACTCATTCTAAACTAGAGACGATTTACATGGATTTGTGCGGTCTAATAAGGGTAGAAAGCATTAATGGCAAAAGATATATTCTGGTAATTATCGATGATTACTCCTGATACACTTGGGTGTATTTTCTTCGTACAAAGGATGAGGCTCCAGATATAATCATTAAGTTCATTACTCAGATTCAACGACATATGCAAGTTCAAATTCAGAAGGTTCAATCTGATAATGGCACCGAGTTTAAAAAATAAAAACTAAGGTCTCATTATGAAAAACTTGGCATTATGCATCAAACTTCAATTGATAGAACGCCTTAGCAAAATGGTGTTGTTGAACGAAGAAATCAAACACTTTTTAAGGTTCCATGTACAATGCTCATCTTTTCAAAAGCACTAGAATTCCTATAGGATAAAGCTATTTCCACTACTTACTTTACACAAAATCATTCTTTAGTGCATACTCATTATAACAAGACTTCATATGAGTTGATAAAGAACAGAAAACCTAACGTTTGATAGTTTCATCTGTTCAGATCCTTGTGCTATCTAACAAATGATCGTGATGATCTTGTAAAGATGAAACCAAAGGCGGACATTGGCATCTTTATTGGTTATTCTGAATCATCAAGAGGGTTTCGATTCTACAATCGTAGAACGAGAAAGATTATGGAAACCATTCATGTGAAATTTGATGAGCTTACGACAACGGCTTCTGAATGCAACACTTCCGGACCAAGTCTTAATTGCTCGAATTTTCAAGATTCATCAGAAGACTCGAATGAAACATCGTCAAAAGAAGACTTGGATAATCTATTTGGTCCTTTGTATGAAGAATACTATGAGACGAGATCTCCCCAAGTGTCAACTAACTCTGCTACAAATACTTTCAATAATGAAGACACTCCTTCATCATCTTCAATCATCGTTGAAGAAAATGAAGCTCCTCAAATAGCATCCTCATCAAAAGAACCAATTGCTAATGAACCAACAACTCCAATCTCAAATGATAATGCTGATGATTCAGTTCAAAAAGACACTAAAGAACTTGACGAAAACACTTTCATAAATCTATTTTGCACTCATGTATTAGAAGAAGCAGAGTCATCTTCAACTAATCATGATTCGTCAAATATGCATGAGTTCTACCAACAAAATCGCTCAACTGATAAATGGACAAAGAATCATCCATTAGAACAAGTGATTGGTGACCCTTCCAAGCCACTAATGACAAGAAGTAGACTCCAAACAGATGTTAAGATGTTAAGATGTGCATGTATATGTTAATAGTGAGTACTACAGAACCCTAAAAACATCAAAGAAGCTATGCTTGATCACAGCTAGATAGAATTAATGCAAAATGAGCTAAACCAATTTCAAAGATTGGATGTTTGGGAACTTATTAAAAGACCCGTTAGAAGAAACATAATCAGGGAAAAATGGCTTTGGAAAAACAAGACAAATGCTAAAAACACGATTATTCATAATAAGTCTTGTTTAGTCGCCAAGGGTTTTCGTCAAGAAGAGAGAATATATTTTGAGGAATTGTTTGCTCCTGTTGCTCGACTCGAAGCTGTCAAAATGTTTGTGGCATATGCGGTTCATAAAAACTTCACTATCTACCATATGGATGTCAAGACTGCATTCCTTAATGGACCACTAAAAGAAAAAGATTTTGTAAGTCAGCCCGATGGATTTGTAGATCCGGACTTTTCTAATCACGTAGATCGTCTTAGGAAAGCTTTGTATGGTCTCAATCAAGCCCCTAGAGTATGATATGACAAGCTTTCCTCATTCTTGATTGATCATCACTTTACAAAATGTATTGTTGATTCGAATTTATTCACAAGAAGACTCAGGGATGACATATTACTTGTCCAAGTATATGTTGATGACATAATTTTTGGTTCAACAAATCCATTTTTTCAAACCGATTTGCAAAACTTATGAAAGACAATTTTGAAATGTTAATAATTGGTGAAATGAAGTTCTTCCTGGACTTCAGATTCATCAATCACCCCGTGGAATCTTCATAATTCAATCACAATACACTTTGGAGATTCTTAAGAAACATAGTATGGATGGTTATGATTCCATTAGTATACTAATGGCAACTGCCAGAATTGATGCAGATTTACAAGGTACCCTAACTGATCCAACGAAGAATCATAGTATGATTGGGGGACTTATGTATCTCACTGCAAGTCGGCCAGATATTGCCTTTGCAACATTTTTATGTGCATGTTATCAAGCATGACCTACGGTCAAACACCTCAAAGAGGTAAAGCGGATCTTTTGATACATGAGACAAACCTATAACATAGGTTTATGGTACTCGAAGGATTCCTGCTTTGAAC
This sequence comes from Tanacetum coccineum, assembly GCA_026074375.1. Classification (NCBI taxonomy): domain Eukaryota; kingdom Viridiplantae; phylum Streptophyta; class Magnoliopsida; order Asterales; family Asteraceae; genus Tanacetum; species Tanacetum coccineum. Next base: position 29,643 of record BQNB010057592.1, on the reverse strand, counting down.
TAATCACATATTCAGAAGCAGACCATGCAGGGTGCAACGATGACTGCAAAAGCACATTTGGAGGAATATAATTTCTAGGAGACAAGCTAGTCAGTTGGTCGTCTAAGAAACATGATTGTACATCAATGTCCACTGCAGAAGCTGAGTTCGTATCCTTGCCTGCATGGTGCGCGCAAGTCATTTGAATGAGAACGCAACTACTAGATTATGGATTTCGTTACACCAAGATTCCAATGTACTGCGATTCAAAGAGCGCTATTGCCATATCCTACAATCTAATGCAACATTCACGTACAAAACACATCAACATCTGATATCATTTCATAAAGGAGCATGTTGAACAAGGTAAAATCAAACTTTACTTTGTCATGACGGATACCAGCTTGTTGATCTATTTACTAAAACCCTTCCTAAGGGAAGGTTTGAGTACTTAGTTCACAAGATCGGTATGCGATGTATGACTCTAACAGAGTTGGATCCTCTCACAAAGTTATCTTCTTGAGTGAAAAATCATACATCAAACATATGTGAATACACTAAAAAAAAAATTAAAAATTAAAAAATGAAAAACCAACAAATGTTATTCTTTTACAATTTTACCATAATACAAAAACACAAAAATATAAGTTATTGATGCAAACACATGTCTTCTCTAATCTCACAGTTTCATGATGCTTTTTTTCGCAAATGTGTCTTTGAAAGTTGTCAATGCATCATGAACTGAGGAGGAGTTATTCATATATTAAAATAAATTGTCACCGGTAAAACATGTGTCTTGTAAACATTTCCATTCACAACAAGAGAAATAATTTTTCATATCATCATCTTTGAAAAATCACAAGTGTGTTCAGAACTGCAAAAATAACTATCTGTCAAACAAATTGTATTCATAAAGGAAGAAATTCTTGGATGAATATTTATTCGAGGGGCAGTTATAAAAAATTTTCTGTACACTTCATCATCAGAAAATCACGAGTTTTGAAAATAAATGCAAAAATAACTATCTCTAAAATAAATTTTATCCAAAAAGGAAGAAATTCTTGGATGGATATTTATTCGACGGGGAGTTATAAATTTTTTCGTAATACAAGGGACTTATAAATGTTAAAATCATTCAAAGGATTAACTGTGAAACGAGATCTAACTCCAAGGGGGAGTGTTGTTATTGAAATTGGACATCAAAAGAAACAAAACGGAAGTTAAGGGACTAACATTGCAAAAATTGCAAAAGGTTTTAAAGTACATAATGAATAGGACTTTCTGAAAGTGTCATAACTTTCGGAAATCCTAAAATCACTTTCGTAAATCCTCTCGTTGTAGCTTTCGAAAAATCCATACTCGATCCAAATCGATTTGCAAGTCGTTAATCTCTTCAAAAGTAAGCTTATAACATCTTTTTTAAATCCTTTTTCATTCGTAATTAGTCTTAAATCATTGTAATTAAGGATTTATTAAATTAGGGTTAGGGTTTCGTAACTTTTGATCGATTTTGATTAAGGGGTTGTTTCTTGCAATTAGATTAGGCAAAAAGCTTCTTAGGGATTATTAATGCGATCTTAGTGCCAATTACTTGATAACAAACATGTTTTGATTATCGATTGAGAGTTTTGTAAAATTTTAAGGGTTTCGTAACTAAGAACATGGACTTTCGGTAAAGGAATCTTCATTAATAGGTCACTATTATGATTGTTTGTTTGTTTCATTGATTCTTTAACTGCTATCACGTTGTTCAAATGGGAAACAAATGATTATGAAAGTTGTTTTTTTGTTAAAATAATGACTTTCGGAAATTCAATCTTAATAAGTTTTGTAAACTCTTAATGGACTGAATAGGTTTCATAAAATCTTAATAGGCTGAATGGATTTCGTATAAATATTTGATAATGAGCTTATTTGGGTTTTATAACAATTGAATTCATGGGTTTCAAAAAATGCTTGTTGGGCTACTAATTGGGTTTTGTAATTCTCACTTAGGCTTATAACATAGGTTTTGGAATATTGATAATGGGCTTAAGTTTACGTTTTGAAAAGAATATAAACGGGCTTAAAAGTTAAAACGTGGCTTAAATAAGAAAATGATAAATCTAGTTACGATTTCGTGTTTCTATATTGATAGATGTGTCAATGGTCTAGGTTGCATCCAGTTTCGACCATTTTCTATTGTTAGAATGTGGTAGCGACTTACTGACAATCCATTTGTCAAATATAAGAATACGCTATTGTTAGCTAAATTTATCATTCCAAGTGATTATTTATTAAACTGTGCTTCACATATTCAGAAACTGATAATGCCTTAATTATACATGTTTTCGGCGACTTTATTTATATATATTTTTATCATTTCTCATGAACTTTCAATGCTTAATAGCATGAAATATGTGCATGTTCACTTGAAGATAGTCCAAGCTCAAATATTCTCAAAATGCAAGTGTTTATGCCTTACAGAAGTCTAGCTAGAAGACTAAAATGAATAAAGACCAAAATTATGACCAAGTACGCCGCACTTTTCCCCAAGTACGCCGCACTTCAGTCTAAAATAAATGAAACAGTAAATACTAGAAGTACGCCGCACTTTTATATAAGTACGCCGCGCTTCATCCCTACATTAATGATTCAGAACTTACATAAGGCAAAGTACGCCGTACTTATTGTACTTATTATTAAGTACGCCATACTTCACCCCTTACCAAGCCTATAAATAGAGACGAAATTTTTCCATTTGGAGATATGACTCACTACTTCAAAACAAATACTATTCCATCTAATCTTAAAGCTCTACTCTATCCTTCTTTGGTGTTTCAAGCATGCAACCACGAAGAGACGAACATCAAGAAGACGGGTTTAATAAGAATTAGTATATTACGAGTTTTTGAATAAGGATTCAATACTTGTAAACTGGTTATCTTGTGATCCCTTACCTATCTGAATCTCATATGTATTTTATTTCCCTAATTTACTTTGTTAATATGAACTCCGTAGCCATGAGAGGCTAAAACCTCTTATGACTACTCGGTTATGTTAATATAATAAAAAAGTATTTGATATTATTGTGATCTTGTTAATCTTAAGCTTACATTGAGATCCTATCGTGTCTAATCTTATCAAATTTGTTCATCAACTTTGATTATACACTCATAACAGTATAGGTCGAAAGACCCGTTATGACCTATATAGTTTTAACGATTTGTCTACGATCTTTATCGTTTGGTTGGAGAAATCCGCTTAAGTTAATTGATAAACAAAATAGATTTTGATATAATAGTAACTTGGTTATTTGAGTGACACACTTAATTAAGTTAACTAATATAAGTCTTAAGTTAAAAACAATCAATTTGTGATAACGTTTGTTGACGAGGAAACCTTTTTATAAGTTAAACAACTTAAATCGAAGATCACAATTATACCATTACTACTGAATTATATGAAACTACTCGAGTAGTCATATTCCTTTATCATTGAATCTCCCCATTATCAATCATCCATTATTCATCTTAAAAAAGTTATGATATATTGTTTTAAATATTGTGATTATATGAACATAATCAAATCCCTGTGGACGACCTAGTCTTACCCTAAATCTATACTACATACGGGGGTTATACTTTTCTCGTGTGTTTCTTTATAATTAACCGGTAATTCTAATCTTATAAATTTAAACTTTTGAAACACATCAAAGTTTTTAAAGCTGTTTCTGGGGATTTTAAACTGTTCTATAATCACTTCTTAGTTTTTAAAACAAATATTAATAGCTTTTCCCCCAAAATATCATTCTGTTCGCTTTCTGTAACTTTTGTGGAAACCGTAGATTAGGGGGGAGGGGGTGAATACGTTTCCGTTAAAAACTTTAAGATCAAGAATTACATCACTCTTCTACCGGTAGTCCCATATATATATGGGGGCCGCCAAGTATATCATGGGTCCGCCTGATTTACGGGACCTCCTCTAGAAGAGGTTTTGCACTAGATCTTTTGTATCAAATCACCAATCAAGTTTGACACAATATGAGAAGTGTCGATCATAGGTTTACAATAGCTAAAGCATATTCTAACAATATAACCACACTCACAATATTTAGCACAAAGAGCTACACAACTTTAACTAACAGGATATACACAACCATTCACACAATCATGAGTACAATGCAAGTATAAAAGTAAAGCGATAAATTTAAATAAATAAGTAAAGCGAAGGGTAAAAGAAAATGCAAACCGACACAATGATTTATAGTGGTTCGGTCATGAAGCTCCTCTTCGCCCTACTCCACTCCTCGAGTATCCAACTCGAGAGTTACTTCACTAATCAACAAGCTCCCTTTCTGCGGAGAAAACCTTATACCAAAGCTTACATTATTTTCCGACACTAAGCTAGATGTCGAGTTCTTCTTCGGGTACAACCAAAACCGTTATGTTTTATGGTCCAACATAACAAACCTTGTGTTTTATGGCCTAAACACATAAACCGCGTCGCTTACATTATTTTCTTACACTAAGCTAAATGTCGAGTCCTAATCTTAGCTAGAACCAATCTACCACTTCACCAATGTATTTTAAGGCCTAAAATACTAACCAACCCATAATAAACCCATCCAAATATATACATCATTTGGATCTACACACTACTAAAGATTGGAAGACATGGACTCGATCTATATGTAACAAATGTTACAAATGGACTAACTAGACTACATAACTTCGGATCTTGAAGATGACCGAAGTTCTTCTCTTGCACTTGAGGGAAGAAGGAAAGAGTAGAAGATTGGATCACATTTAAACAAGATTAAACAAGTTAAATGATCAAAGATTTAGAGAGATTTAGTGAGATCTAGAGAGAGAAAGAACTGAGAGAAATTCGTGCAAAAGGGTTGTAAAAATAGTTGGAGGTGACCCACTATTTATAGGAGCTAAAAAACAGCCTGTCAAGAAACGGCGGTCCCAGATATATAAGGGGCCCACCAAATAATTAAGGGGGCCGCTGACCAAATTAAGGGACCACCCTGACAGACGCTCCTGTTTTTGTCTTTTTGTGGTGACAAACTTGTCTGGTGAAAGTGACACTTATTTTAGGGGGGAAATGACCAGATTTTGAAATTCAAAATAATTACCAAATAAAACATTTCTTTATAATTCAAAAATAATTTGTCTAAATAATTTTTGAGAAATAGTTTTGTTGTATTTATAAAAATATAAAGTTTAAGACAAAAACTTATTTCTTTGATCATCCTACAAGTTTAATATTGTTTGTACATACCTTATGTGATTTACGTCGGGTGTAAACCAATGTCCGTCTTGATGCATACTTGAGACGTCAAGAGATGTTGATATGTGTATGCATTGATGATTTGTGATTACGAGTAACTTGGGCACTTTACGTTACGTATTACAAGTTACATGTTTGTCATCATCAAAACATAAAGAGATCATATAGATTAAATATCGTAATATTTGCACTAACAACTTTCGTTGCAGAAAGTGCTCTATACTTTCTGCAGTCAAAACGTTTTTCCTAAAATGTTCTCAAAAATCTATTCTCAAACATTTCACTTTGGATGCATACAGGTGCTTCTAATTCTGAACTTGTCGAACCACTAGCTGAACCTGAACAAACCCTAAATCGTAGACTTCGTCGAGGAAACAGGTTAGTTCTGTTCGAACGAAGAAACGAATGACCAGAACACCCACGAATAATCTACTCACCTATCCTTGATATCAATCATTTCTGTCATTTTCTAAATCTTCTTGAAAATTTTAATCCTATGGGTTACGAACCCATGTGGGCTGCCCACCGTGTTGTCGCCCCGAATCCCGGTCTCGCAATCACTATTCCTGAAACTGCAAACAAATTTGCCATTAAAGGAAACCACTTGACTTTCGTCAAAGGGAACCAATTCGATAGTAGAATTAAAACCGATCCTCACAAACACATTCACGGATTTCTCGGTGTATGTGACATGTTCAAATACGGAGAAACAAAAAATAAAGTCGTCCGCCTAATGATGTTTCCCCTATCACTCATGGGTGAAGCAAAAACTTGGTTGGATGAACTCAACGAAGGAACCATTGAATCCTGGGATGAACTTCGTACCGCTTTTATAAGCTGATTCTTTCCCCCCAGCTCTATTCGATCAACTCCTCGGAGAAATCCGAGCATTTTCCCAACATGAACACGAAACTCTAACCGATGCTTTGCTTCGTATGAAAGACATGCTCAGAAATTGCCATGGTCACAATCTCACCAAGGGCAATATCATCAAAATCTTTTATCACGGCCTTAACTGAACAACCCAAGAAGCTCTAAACACCGCATCTGGTGATATTTTCCTTTACAAAACACCAAATCAAGCCTATCAACTCCTCGAAGACAAAGTCTTACATAAACTTGATTGGGCTAAAAACCAAAAACCTAAACCATCTCTGAAGAAAACTGTAGCTTTCGTCAATGAGGGCAGCAATAATTCCGATACTGATAAAATTATGGCAATAATGGATGCCATGACCATGAAAATAGATGCTCAGTACAAAGAAATCCAATCTCGTGCCAAATGTAACCACTGTGGAGGTAATCACTCAACCACATATTGTAACGATGATGACACACCTATGTCTCTTGAAGAAGAAGAAAAATTTATGCAAACCTTTCGAAGTACACGTTTTTACAATGATTACCGAGATCGTGACTCGAATCGCGATAATTGGCGTTCAAGCGGAAGAAACGATTACAATAGAAACTATGATCGACCCAACACCAATGACAAATACGATCTCAAAAAATAATTAAGGGATTTCATGAACTCTTAACAATCAACAAACGATTTTGTTAAAGATACGTTCATGGAACTAAAAACCAAACTCGAAACAACAACTAAAAACCATCAAGCCTCGATCCAAAATTTAGAAGCAAAATTCGACCGACTTGCTGACAAGCAATCTGCTCGACCCTCTGGATCTCTTCTAATTAACACTCAACCAAATCCAAAAGGTAACCCATCTAAACCATACCAACCTCTTTAAGCTCGGAATGAGCATGTAAATGCCTTATTTACACAAAGTGGGAAATCCTATGACCCACCCATTGTCACACCCCGACAATGGCAGAAACTCAGGAATGCAACATAATGATCAATCATAACACAAGATACAATATAGAGAAAACTACAATGCATAAACTTCAAGTGTTACGAAGACCATCAACCTCGAACAAACCTTGAGTGATGTCCCAAATCATACACAAAACCCAAAATCTCTTACAAATTCCAAATGCCCAAACAGGGGTCCAAATCCAAACTTAAACCAAAACTTCCAAATACTAAGAACCAAACAAATAAACAAGCAAGGCTTCACATGAAAAATCCGCACGGGATACTCCTAAGCCTGCTATTACATATCACCATCCTATTCATCTTTCACTTCACCTGAAAATGATACTCGAAAACGTCAACAATAATGTTGGTGAGCTCGTAGGTTTGACCTTAAACCCAAAAGCTATGCCAATATCTCAAAACAGTGAACAAAAGTTCAATATGATAGTGAATATATGCAAATCACCCATGACTTAGCATCTCCGCTAATCATGTAAACACGACCTAGCATCCCCGCTATTTGATCACTATGCCTTAGCATCCCCGCTAGTCATGAAAACATAATATGTCACTTATGCACCTAAAGGGCCTACCAGTTGGAGCACTATATTAGGGCGGGACCACAATTAGACATGGCAATTTCTTGCTAATCACCCTTGCCGTGCCAAACATAGTACATGCAAGTAAAATCACAATAGATATGGCAATTTCTTGCCAATCACCCTTGTCGTGCCAAACACAGTACACACAAGTAAAGTTACATCACATATATTCACATAGCAATCATAAGCACATAATTGTCCCAAAAATAAAACCACGTTTCGCACAGTTCAACTTCAAAACTGTTCAAAACACATTTAAGTAACATTTTTTCCCAACGAAAAAACGGTAGAAAAATGGGGCTACGAGAACTCACCTCAAGCAAATCTTAAGCAACCAAATCTCAATCACACAAGCAAATGCAACAACGTCCGCACATGACCTAGTCCAGTTAATGTCCCATTTTAATAATTCATTTTCAAAACAGTCTTCACGTTTGATGCATAGAGGTTAGATGCGTTGTACAATTACCCATAACAATTACATGATGTGATGGTTGACGTCTCATCCCAAAATATCTTATCAATCCGATATCTCAACGATACATACTTATACTATTTAAAGAAAATAGCTAAGTAATATAAGTAAATATTTATAATAAATAATAATAAATATATCTCGATAAGTCCATTCGGTACCCTTAGTTACCATAAAATAATCATAATATGGTTGAGAATGAAATGTTTACTCATAAAAAGTATATTAGAGAAGTTTCGAGAAAAAATATATTTTTTGTCTTTTAGTGAATTTATTAAAATAATAAAATAATATTTTATTATTTAAAACCAAAAATCATGTTCTTAAGTAAAATTTTCTAAGTATAAACTTTCTACGAAATTTCAACATGACCCGTACGTTTATATAATGTTTTCCAAGGTTTTTAACCTTCATTTCAAACATTTTTCAAACTTTCGACACTTTTCCGAGAAAATTCCAAAATCTCAATCTTTAACGTTTACTAAAACGTTTTTCCCAAAATAACGTTCAATATCACTTCGTAATACATTTCACTTTCAAAAGTCCATCAAAAACTCTTAAAACGACTAAATATTGCTTATTGGGCTTTAAAGTCCAATAAGGGTGCATTAAGGTATTTATACGTCCAAAATACAATTCAAGCCCAAAACCAAGGCCCATTTATTTACATAAGCTCATACTAATAAGTAGAAAATAACCCGGACCACAATAAAGCAACAAATAAGCCACGACTTATTTGTGCTTATTGGACTGTGAGCTTTTAAGCTCAAAAAACATATCCATAAGCTAAAAATAATCATAATAAGCTACAATATATATTTGGTTAACACCGTCAGCCACAAAATAGTCCGCGAATATATGCAATATAAAGCAAATAACCAAAAACACATCTCTTGTGATTCTTAAAATAAGACGTGAGCGTATAAGCTCAAAATAAGTCACGTAAAGCCCACAAAATAAGCTATACAAGCTATTATTCAAAATAAGCTATTTAGCAACATATGTTATTCAACCATCACGACCACAACCTCAAAACTACAAAACCCTTTTCTTTTCTTTTTTGTTCGACGCACCCAAACACACCATATTATCCATTTCGTTTCCAAAAATTGATTTTTACGACGATCAACTTGTACAACTAACATCTATGCATCAATATAAACCCAAAAGGACAAACAAAATTTAAATTTAGAAACTTACAATAAAATCTTCAAAAATAGAGATTTTGACGCGAACCGGACAACCCAAACGTTGTTTAAATGTTACAAGAATCAACCCAAAACTTTAATCCTCATCTTCTTAACCAAAGTTGTAAAATTTTTATGTGTTTGTGTGTGATTTTTATGGTCGGCCGAGCAAGGCACAAGAGAGGAAAAAGAGAAACTTTTCTTTGTTGTGAAGAAATGAGGACAAGTGTGTGCATAATTTTGAAAATATAGTGTACAATTGCTAGACAAGGGAGCTAAAATCATGCCTCCTTGTCCCCTCTATGGTTCGACCAGTTATGGGATCCTATGGGGTATCGGGTCTTTCTTTTCGTGTTGAGATCACTTAAAACTCATAAAACTTGATCGTAAAATATTTTTCAAAGTTAATTAGTATTTTTATTCTAGTATTTTTATTCACTTTAAAAATACTTTTCCATTAACCTAGAGTATTTACATGACATCGTTCCATATTAGACCTTCCAAAACTCATTTTGGACATTAACGGACGTGTCGGGACTCATTTTTTGGCATTTCTCAAATCTCACGGGTCAACCACCCGGAACTTAACTAACTTAATAATAACCTCTAAAAAGTACTATTATTCATAATAAACCATAAATTACCACAATTCTCATAAAATTACCACCATCAACACGGTACAATATCTGAATAAACTGACAAACATCAAATAGTCAAAGGACTAAAAAATGAAATATTCAGAACACAAAAGGGCAAAGGTTACATTCTACCCCCTTAAAAGAATTTCGACCCCAAAATTCAACTACTAACAACACTAAACAAATGCGGGTACTTAAGTTTCATCTGATCTTCACGTACCCACGTGAATTCAGGACCACATTTTGAATTCCACCGAACCTTGATGGTGGCAATCCTACTACGCTTCAGCTTCTTGAACTCCCTTTCCAAAATTTTCATAGGCTCTTCCACAAAATTCAACTTGGCATCAACTTGGATCTCATCCAAGGGCGCTTGTAGTGTTGGATCAGCTAAACACTTCTTAAGGTTCGATACGTGGAACGTGTCATGAACAACATCTAACTCCTCAAGAAAATCTAACCTGTAGGCTACTGGGCCTATTTTCTTAATAATCTTAAAAGGTCCAACAAATCTAGGTGCTAGTTTCCCTTTCTTCCCAAAGCGTACCACACCTTTCTAAGGCGACACTTTAAACAAAACATAGTCACCTACACTAAACTCTAGAGGCTTCCTCCTCTTATCAGCATAACTTTTTTGACGATCACGCACAGCCTTAAGTCTATCCTTAATCTGTGAGATCTTCTCAGTAGTCTCTTACACTAACTCAGGTCCTATCAACTGACCTTCTCCAACCTCAACCCACATAATTGGCGAACGACACTTTCTACCATACAATGCCTCAAACGGAGCACATCTCACACTAGAATGATAACTATTGTTATACAAAAACTCAAAAAAAGGAAGATGAACATCCCAACTTCCCCCGAAGTCCAGGACGCACGCTCTAAGCATGTCTTTCAAAGTCTGAATAGTACGCTCACTCTGACCATCGGTCTGAGGGTGGTAAGCCGTACTTATGTTTAACGGGTTCCTAATGCCTCTTGCATTGAATGCCAAAACCTTGATGTGAAACGACTATCACGATCCGATATGATCGAGATTGGCACACAATGTCTAGCAACTATCTCATTCAAATACAATCTAGCCAATCTATCCATATTATAATCTTCACGCATAGGTAAAAAATAAGAAGACTTAGTCAATCGGTCCACAATGACCCAGATTGTGTCATGCCCACTACTAGTCCTAGGTAACTTAGTCACAAAATCCATAGCTATTCCTACCTATTTCCATTCGGGAATCTCAGGTTGCTAGAGCAAGCTGGATAGCCTTGGATGCTCAGCCTTAACCTTCAAACAAGTCAAACACTTACTAACATACATAGCTATGTCCTTCTTCATACCTGGCCACCAATACCTATCTCTAAGATCATAGTACATCTTATCAGCTCCTGAGTGTACAGAGTACTTCGACTTATGGGCTTCATCTATTATCAGGGTCTTTATATCACCCTTCAAAGGCACTCATATTCGATCCAGGTAGTACAAAGTTCCATCACTTCTCTGTTCAATCATCTCATCCAACCCTTTCTGCAATCCTGCAGACTCATCCACAGCCTCCTTCTGATCCGCTAGTATCTTATCCTTGATACTCGACTGAAGGGTCATATTCATAGCTCTAACTCTCTTAGGCTTTACTCTTTCCTTCCTACTTATGGCATCAACCACCACATTCGCCTTACCAGGATGGTAGCGAATCTCACAGTCATAATCACTAAACAACTCTATCCATCGACGCTGTCGCATATTTAACTCTTTCTAACTAAAGATATGCTGAAGACTCTTATGATTTGTATAGATGACACTCTTTGCCCATACAGATAATGTCTCCAAATCTTAAGGGCAAACACAACTGCTCCTAGTTCCGAATCATGGGTCGTATATTTCTTTTCATAAATTTTTAACTGCCTAGACGCATATGCTATCACTTTACCTCTCTACATCAACACGCAGCCTAGTCCTAACCCGGAAGCATCACAATATACCACAAAGTCTTTTGGTCCATCGGGGAGAGCTAGAACATAGGCATTACACAACTTATCCTTCAAAGTTGGAAATGCCAATTCTTGTTCCTCAACCTAATCGAAAGTCTTACACTTCTAAGTCAAGATAGTAAGAGACTTAGCTATCTTAGAAAAGTTCTCAATGAACCTACGGTAATATCTAGCCAATCCCAAGAACGAACGAACCTCCGATGGAGTTCTAGGGGCTTTCCAATTCTTAACAGCTTTAATCTTACTAGGGTCTACATGAATCCTATTACCATTTATCACATGCCCAAGAAACTGCACTTATCTTAGCCAGAATTCACACTTAGAAAACTTAGCATACAGTTTCTCCTTCCTGAATAGTTCCAAGACTAACCTTAAGTGTTCTACATGCTCCTCCCGAGTCTTAGAGTAGATTAAGATATCGTCTATAAACACTATCACAAACTTATCAAGATAAGGCCTACAAACTCTGTTCATCAAATCCATGATTACCGCTGGTCCGTTAGTCAGACCAAAGGGCATTACTGTGAACTCATAATGTCCATAACGGGTTCTAAATGCAGTCTTTGAAATGTCATCCTCATGCACTCTCAGCTGATGGTATCCAGACCTAAGATCTATCTTTGAGAAAAACTGTGACCCTTACAGTTGGTCAAATAGATCATCAATCCTAGGAAGCATATAGCGATTCTTAACAGTCAACTTGTTCAATTCACTATAATCAATACACATCTTAAAAGAACCATCCTTCTTTTTCACGAACAACACCAGTGCTCCCCAAGGCGATGAGCTTGGTCAAAAGAAACCTTTGTCCTGGAGTTCCTTGAGTTGTCCTAACAACTCCTCCAATTCAGAAGGTGCCAAACGATAGGGAGACTTTGCAATCGGTACAGCTCCAGGATTATCTCAATCCGAAACTCAATTTCCTGGAGAGGTGGCAATCCTGATAAATTATCCAAAAATAACTCGGGAAAATCTCTAACCACAACAATATCTTCTTGTTTCTTATCTCTAGTCTTAGCACTCACCAAAAGTCTCGCTTTCCCTTTTGGCCTTTCTCCTAATACTTTAAGCACCTTGCCATCTAGTAGTGGTATGCTCACTACTTTGTCATGACAAATTATTTCAGCCTTATGATTAGACAACCAGTCCATACCTATAATCACATGAAATCTCCCATGCCCAAATGGTATCAAATCGATGTCAAAGACATGACCCTCGATTTCTAGTTTGCAACCCTTAATAACCTCATCAATCTCTACTAGCTACTCGCTAGTTCTCTCAATCACATATCTGAAACCTAATTCATTGGGTTTCATGCCTAACAGAGGTATAAAAGTAGTGGAAACAAAGCTATAGTCGACACCAGAGTCAAATAAGGTACTGGCCAAATGATTGTTTAAAGTAAACGTACCCGTCACAATGTTTTGATCCTGGCGAGCTTCCTCTGCTACCAACATGAATGCCCTACCCCTAGCTTGGTTCCCTTGGTTTCCATGACCCTGACCCCTATTATTAGCAACAGCTTGGTTTGGACGGTTTCCTTCCGGTCCTTGTGCTCTATTAAATCTAGGACATGTCGGTTTGAGATGGTCGGTACTACCACATTCATAGCATGCTACATGAGCAGGTGTTTAAATGTTACAAGAATCAACCCAAAACTTTAATCCAAAAGGACAAACAAAATTTAAATTTAGAAACTTACAATAAAATCTTCAAAAATAGAGATTTCGACGCGAACCGGACAACCCAAACGTTGTTTAAATGTTACAAGAATCAACCCAAAACTTTAATCCTCATCTTCTTAACCAAAGTTGTAAATTTTTTATGTGTTTGTGTGTGGTTTTTGTGGTCAGCCGAGCAAGGCACAAGAGAGGAAAAAGAGAAACTTTTCTTTGTTGTGAAGAAATGAGAACAAGTGTGTGCATAAGTTTTAAAATATTATGTAAAATTGCTAGACAAGGGAGCTAAAATCATGCCTCCTTGTCCCCTTTATGGTTCGACCGGTTATGGGATTCTATAGGGTCTCGGGTCTTTCTTTTCGTGTCGGGATCACTTAAAACTCATAAAACTTGATCGTAAAATATTTTCCAAAGTTAATTAGTATTTTTATTCACTTTAAAAATACTTTTCCATTAACCTAGAGTATTTACATGACATCTTTTCATATTAGACCTCCCAAAACTCATTAACAGACGTATCGGGACTCGTTTTTCGGTATTTCTCAAATCTCACGGGTCAACCACCCAGAACTTAACTAACATAATAATAACCTCTAAAGGACTATAGTTCACAATAAACCATAAATTACCACAATTCTTATAAAATCACCACCGTCAACACGGTACAATATCTGAATAAATTGACAAACGTCAAATAGTCAAAGGAATAAAAATAAAATATTCAGAACACAAAAAAGGCAAAGGTTACACCTACCAACCCAAATGATCTTCAAAATGACTCTTAAAATCTTATTAATTACGATTGTGATGATGACGATGAAGAATTAACACCAACACCTAAACCGTAAACTCAAAAACCAATCAAAGGAACACCTATTTCTAAACCATATAAACCAAAAATTCCATATCTTCTAGGAAAAATTCCTTGGTATGATTCATGTCGTTCGAATCAACGTACCTCTTATCAATGTATTAGCCGGTATGCCAAATTATGGCAAATTTCTTAAAGAACTCGTTAGTAACAAGCACAAGCTCGAAAAAATCTCATCCGCTTTCCTTAGCGATGAAAGTTCGGCTATGATCCAAAATAAAGTTCCACCCAAACTCGGAGACCCCTGAAAGTTTCCTTATTCCTTGCACTTTTGGCAAAACTTTCTCTTGCAAAGCCTTAGCCGATCTTGGCGCTAGCATTAATCTTATGCCATATTCTCTCTACGCAAAACTATTTCTCGAGACTCTCAAACGAACTAAAATAAGCGTAAGATTAGCAGATCGATCATTCCAATACCCTATTGGAATAGCCAAAAATATGATCGTTGAAGTTGGCAAATTCACTTTTCCCGTGGATTTCGTTATTCTCGAAATAGAAAAAGATAGTAAAGTTCCTCTTATCCTAGGAAGACCTTTCATACGCATCGTAGATGTAGTAATTTGTGTTAAACAAAAATAACTCAACCTTGGAGTTGGCATGGAACAAATGACTTTTTCTATCGATTCTGCGATGAAACACTCGTATTCTAATGATAATACATGTTTCAGCATTGACGTCATTGATGAAATATTAGAGGAAGATTTTGAAGCTCTTCTTGACGAAGGTAGTAAAATCCTTTACTCCATCGAGGGAACTCTTCTTGAAGATCAAATCTTTGCCGAATTTAATGAATTCATGGCTATGAATATTGAAGAAAACTCTGAATCTGATTTCAATAAGGAAGAAATACCATTCGAAAAAATCACCTTCGATACTGACTATAAGATCAATAAATCTCTTGATGAACCTCCAAAGGATCTTGAACTCAAACCGATCCCTAATCACCTTGAATACGCATTCTTGGAAGAACCTTCTTTTCTTCTTGTGATCATATCATCTCAGTTTACCGAAGAAAACAAAAATAAGCTTGTCTCCGTTCTTAAAAAGCTCAAGCAAGCTTTTGCTTGGAAGAGACAATCCTGGTATTTGTTTGTCTTTCTGTAAACATAAAATTAAACTTCAACAAAGCAAAACACAAGTTGTTCAAAAACTAGTTGTTAAAAAAGAAATCGTTAAACTCCTCGATACCAGAATTATATATCAAATCGCCGATAGACCTTGGGTAAGTCCCATCCATTGTGTACCAAAGAAAGGCGGTATCACAGTAGTCACAAACGAGAAAAATGAACTTGTCCCAACAAGAACCGTTACAGGTTAGTGATAACGCTCATTTTATACACATTTCTATATGTGTTATCCATGCTTTTTATAAACTTATTGGTTAATTATAAGAACTTTCGATACTTAATAAACTATATTTGCTATGTAGGTTCATGATACGTGTCATGGAAGAAGACGGTAGAATATACGAAGAATTGAAGCTTAAACGAAGAAGTCAACTCAACATCTAGCTTCCCGACACCTGTCCACTGTTTTGGCCATAACTTGAGCATACGAACTCCGTTTGATGCGATTTTGGCGGCCAAGCGACCAGGAAAGAATTCTCTACAACTTTGATTTTTGGTCCAAGAGCTGAAAAGGCACCAAAACCGCCGCACATTTAAATAAGTGCGGCGTACTTTTCATAAATCCCAAAGTACGACGCAAAAAATAAAATGTGCGCCGCACTTTCAGTCTGATGCAGTAAATACGTGAATTTAGCCTCATAAACGACCACATACACCCCCAACTTGGCCCCCAAGGGTTGGAAAAGGCTACAAATACCCCATTTGTGCCAAGGAACTTCATATCTCACACACAATCATCTACAATAATCACAACAAGTAGAATCAAAGTTAGGAGAAGTTCTTGGGGAATTTGGTTGAATTTGCTTGTAGTTCATCAAGATTCCCAGGTTTTAATCCATCTAAGGAAGTAGTAGTGAAGTGTAATTCGAAGCTATAAGCTATTGTGACAGAATTGTTCATAGTTTCTAGGTTTACTTCGAATATAATATAGTTTTCGTTGGGAAAACTTGAGAAATCATCAAACATTTGCTCTTAAAGTTGGTATTAATCTTGTTTCCCTTTTGAATATGATCTTTACTGAATTCATGATGAATGTTATGTGTTTCGTTACTATGAGGATGGAGTAGTCGTTCTATGTTTGTTTGGGCATTATGTGATCTTGGATATGGAGTGTTTGGATACTTGTTTATTGAAGATAAAACAAAGTTTGTCTAAGAATATAGCCGAAGGGGAAACTTTAAAATCATTGTTCCATCATTCCACTTATTATATTAGTTATAATAACATATAAAGGCCGAAAGGATTCGTTGTTATTAACTAGTATATTCACTCGTTACATTTAAAGGCCGAAAGGATTTGTGACTTGTGATATCTTTATTCTCTAAAATTGTAAACATTATCCTAAACACTTCTATGTCTTAATGATCATTGCCTAAACAAACATGCTTTGATCATTTGCTTGAATCATCTCTTAATCGCTTTCTTTACAATATTTGATATTTACACGTTTTGGTTAATTTGATAAGTGACAATCATTTTAGCCTTAGCACCTTAATTACAAATTATGAAAACTTCAATTCTCTTGGGACGACCTGGATTTACCTAAGCTATATTACATACAAAAGGGTATACTTGCCCGTGTTGTGTTTTTAGTCAAAACCGGTATTTCTAGTATTATAAATTTAAAGCTTGTAAAACACACATCAAGTTTTTGGCGCCGTTTCCAGGTAATTGTTTCAAGTTGTTATCAGTTTGTGTGCTTAATTTTGGTTCTTCTTTCTTGCTTAAACATGTTTGTTTGACTAAATTCTGCCTTTTGCATCAATAAGTACGCCGCGCTTACCCTACTTTCATTTAAAATTTTGCCTTGTAAACCCGAAGTACGCCTGTTTTAACCCAAAAGCCGCCGCACTTTCTGGGATTGTTTCAGGTGTTTAAAAAAAAGAAAAACCAAACTGATTTTCTTAGGTTTCATAATCATCTGATTATAAGCCTTGTAAATTTGTTCATATTTTGTTTATTCAAAATACCAAAAATAGAAAAATATTTTTCAAATCATTTTGTCTTAATTGTTTTCTTGTAAAGTGATTATATTTAATCTTTGTTAGTTCTGTTTTATTTATTTCGTTAGTGGTAATAACCTAAAATTTAACAAACAAAAAAAAACATAAATTTCTAGAAAAGCCGACGCACTTTTCCTAAAGTACGCCGCACCTATAAAAAAAACTATAAACTTTTTATCCATTTATCCTTATTTTCTATATATACTAAAAACTAAAATAAATCTAATATATATAAAAATATAAAAAGGTAAAGATATAAATATATAAATATATAGATAAAAATAATTTACCTTATTTTGAATATTATCCAATTAGTCTTATTTATATAATATAAAAATGTCTTTTTGTAAAATGCGTAACGTATGTATAAACCCACAATCTTGGGGAAAATAACCTGTATATCTAATATATAATTTAAATGAAAATTTAATAACAAGGACTTGTAAGATTACAACTATCCGAAAAGAATTCGTCAAGATCGAATCATTCAAATCTTCCACTCAACATCCTATCGTTAATGACTTTGTACCTGAAGAGGATGTCAAAACAAAACAAATAATTCTCGATCCTGATGATCAACCTATGTTGGAAAGTGCTAAGATATTCTAGTGAAAGAGTAGAGAGAGAAAGAAAAGATGTGTGTGTTTATTGATAAGATAAGAATGGTTACACACACTTGGAGCCTCACCCACTTTACAATAATTGCATTTCTAGTACCTGTGTATGAGCCTAACTATTATGTAATGTAATTCCTATAAATGTCACCACATTTATAATCCCAACAAGATGTATTATTGTGCTCCTAATAAAGATCTTAGTAAACACTTTAAAGCTTTAAGGAATGATGCTAAATTAGCAAATTTTATCAAATTAACTTTTGAAAATGGTTGCAAAGTAGACTTGTGTGTTCAACATCATGGTTATGATGTTATTGCGGATGGTGTAAATTCTAGTGATGAAGAAGTTGATGATGAACAATATGAAATTGATATGGAAGATATAGCAGAATATGTTGGTCCACAACATATAGGCGAAGAAGATGTTATCATTCCAAACATACACGTTATTGGCAGTTTTCTAAATAAGTTAGTTATAGGTAATTACATTATGGATCAGGATGTTGGTGCTACCTTAGGTAGAAATTCCAATAGTTTAAGAGAGGATGAACTTGAGGATAAAGATGTCGATGACAGATTTAAGGTGAAAGAAGTGTTCATATATTATGTTCTTGATCCAAATAAACTATAGAGTAAGATGAAACCATTATTGGGCATGAAATTTGAGCACCCAAGTGAGCTTAAAGATTGTTCGATTAATTATGGGTTGCTAATGGATATCAATTATGGTATAGAAGGAATGATTACAAAAGTATAGTAGTTTTGCATGGAAGAAGTGTGAAAGAACGAAGGTGTTCTAGAAAGAAAGGAAAACATAAGGTAGATGGGGGCAAGCAGTCTAAGTCTAAAGGCAAACAGAAGGTGGATGAGGACAAAGGTACATGTAAGTCTATGTTTAAGGGAAAAGGCAAGCAGTCTAATCAAAGCAGTCTAAATACCTAAGTACTAAGGTACAACTTAATGCTGATTTTTACATCATGGTTGTTCATTAGGTCTATGGGCATCTTGAGTGCGAAAATATGATGGCAAACTTTCCAAATAAACAATTGATTCCTAATTCCCAATGTTAAGAAATTTTGATTTTGGAACACATGTTACTGACAAGTGGTTAACAAACATAGTTAGCTCAGTGACTGACGCGAAAAGAAAGAATTAAGAAGTAAAGAAGTTCAGCATGCAAAAAAAAATATAAGGTATGCGTTTTAAAGGGTTTTGATCAAAAGCAGTATAAAGATAGCAGGCAAAAGGATGCTTAAAGGGTTCTTGATCAAGCAGTTAAGATGAAAGTTAATAGAAAGAGGGTACCTGGTAGATGGAGATGGTGGACCATCTAAGAGGAAAAAGAATCAAAAGAAGGAAGAAAGAGGAACCTAATGGGCCTTGACAACAACTCGACACAACAATTAATGTATTACAATGAAGAAATTTGGAATCTTATGTATGTCTTTTTTTAAACATCAACTAGTAGATCCTTTAAACAATATGTATTTATGTTTCCAAAAACTAAGCAGCATGTGGTTGAACCACAAAC
Source organism: Tanacetum coccineum (assembly GCA_026074375.1). Lineage (NCBI taxonomy): Eukaryota > Viridiplantae > Streptophyta > Magnoliopsida > Asterales > Asteraceae > Tanacetum > Tanacetum coccineum. The sequence continues at coordinate 9,844 of BQNB010057592.1, read as the reverse complement.
TTTGAAATATATATGCTTTTAATGTATTGACTTGTTATGTTTTTTTTACGTATTTTGACTTGTTGATAACTCACCCGATTTGACTTATACTATGTTTTTACACATTTTAACTTGCCGTAAACAACATCCAATAGACTAGATAAACAACTTTCATTAAACAATATCCATTACACGACATAAAATAAGCATAATTCCATTACATAACAACATTCATCCATAAAACCATTACTATAAATCCATCACTAACACCATTAAACCTAAACACTGTAACACCCTCAAATAGGGTCGCAGCAGAATATGGGTATGACAGTGTTACATCATAGATTATCACAAGATATGAGAACGACGTCTATATGAGTCGTTTGAAAATGATACATTGGATTAAATAAATTGTTTGATACAAAAGCCCATGGCTTAACTTGTTCATCCCTAAAAGGTGTAAAGATTTTAATACATAACAAATACTATAAAATATAATGCATTTAAATCTCCATGCAAAACGACTCCCAAAATGTTGACCCCTAATGTATCCTTGTTTTTGTACCTTATTGACCTGAGAAAAACATGCTTTAAAACATCAACATAAAGTTGGGGAATTCATTGGTTTAAGTAATGTATAAAGTAGGACCACAAGATTCCCAAGTGTAAGACATGTAACACATACAATATCTCAAAAGTAATTACGAAATGCACTAAGTGATGCGTATTTTATTTTAAAATATATTTTTACCAAATTTTAAATTTATGAAACTCGATCTACCTAACCACGCACTAACGGGCAGAGAACCCGATCATGGGTAGTATAGAATGGTAAATCGGAGGCCGTCCCAAGAGCTAAGATGTAATTAGTTTTAATTTGAAATGTCACGTTTATAAAATGGTTTTTGATTTGAATTGAAAGGAATTAAAAATAACAATAAAATAAATAACTAGAAATTAAAAGAGTTGGAGATATCAAGAGAGAAAACGTGCTAACCTAGTTACTTCATTACTACTGTTATGAAAATGCTTTCCTGTGCAATGTTAAACTATGGTTTCATTAGTGGTTTCTAAGGTTGATAGACTTGAATATGCATATATAGTCTATCCTATACTCCCTGCGATTCCGAATCAGTCCCAAATCATCTGGGAGGTAGGTTATCCAGGTTGCAGTGATTAATCCCAACTATTCCCAAAACATATCTAATAACCTATAAAGATTATTAACCCTCTCTGAAAGAGTTCTTGTGCTTTTTAAGTATATTAAGTGATAAGTGCGGTGACCGGTTAGTTCCTACACCAGGTAAGCAGTTAGTGATCCTCCCTAGTACCCATTGGATCCCATATTGACTAGATAATCTAATAATGGGGCAAGCTAGGTCCAAACCACCCGTATTACCAAAACCCAAGGTTACACGATAGTCAAGGAATATCTAATGAATCCATAATCTAATAGGAAATAAACATCATAACAACAGTAATTACATAACTAGGCCATCACTTTAAGTGCTTAACCGTTTATGGTAACAGAAAAATAGCAAGAAATAGAAGAAATCATAGATTGAAAACTCATAATTCTTACAGTATTTGTATTTGAATGATTAAATACAAAAAGTAAGTAAAGTGTGATCTCCTTTGGACTCCAGGTGGAATTCTTCAAAGGTTGGAAACCTTTGTCGCCTCTCCAATTGGCTATGGAGGAAGTGATGTCGGAATAGCTTTAATGAGGCCTCTATTTATAGGTATCAAACCTGTTACGACACAACCAATAAAGGTGTTACGTCGTAACTATCATACACGACATTCCATATTTAAGCAGTTTGTTACGGCGTAACCAGATATGGTGTTACGCCGTAACCTTGAAATAACTTCCATATGTACGTGATCTTTATTCCATATTTTTGGATCTTCATTGGTTACGGTGTAACTGGATATAGTGTTACGCCGTAACCTTGTCCTTGATCTTTATACTTGCTTAATTTATGTTACGATGTAACCATTTTTGATGCTACACCGTAACATTCTTCAGAATTTACACTTTAAGTCCTTTTTCCCTTGTTTCTTGTCACTTTCCTGCATTTCTCCTAGAAACTACAAAATGATAGAAAATATCTCGTTTTCGAGCGTTAGTGAAACTTTTACAGGTAATATAGGGGGTATTTTGCCACCAAAAAGTATTAAATATTTGATGTTATCAATATCTCCCCACTTGACTTCTGCTTTCCCTCAAGTAGAACCTGTTAAAAACATTTCATAAAAAGATTTCTCAAGAATAACTTCAACAAATGAATTTATAAAACTCTTATGCTAGAAAACATCAAAGCCGAACACCTCATGAAAAGGGGATAAAAAGTCACTCAACTCTCCACTAGTCTAAGTGTTTCATTTTCAGGGTGATCGCTCAATTGCATAGTTATAGCATGTATTCTATTATAAGCTTGGAAAGTACACAAATCTACACAAGTTAGAATTAGGGTCTAAATAATTCTTAAAGGCAACAAGGGTAATATGGTTTTAAAAGATAATAAAGGGGTTAGGATAGACATGGGATACACATTTAATGGTTGTTAATTAAAACACAAAACAAATAGCCTAAAGTAATCTAAGGTTGTGGGTCCAAGAGTTTAAGTTCGAAAATATGATCTTCAATAATAGGCTACTAGCTCCATTCTTCATGAGTATTGGGATGACTTGGTGTAACAATGGGCTACTAGCTTCATTTTACTGAGATGTCTTAGTGCAATAATGGGCTACTAGCTCTATTTTTTTTATTTTTTTTGCACCATCTTTACATTTTTAGCACATGGGTGGCTTTTTGTTTCACCCTATTTTCTTCATTTTCTTCATAATATGCAAATGTTACAAGAGTTTATATCTTTACTTATTGCCCCCGTAACATCCGATATTATACGCACATCCCTAACTTGAGATAAACAATGTCGAAAGTGGTGATATAGGGGGGTCTTTATAGATCATAACTGACTGGTCTTCCATGAATACATATAATTTTCGTTCCCATTCCCCCGAACCATAGACATAAGTAGCCAGAGATTTCAACACAAAGAAAATAAAGACTACAGGGTAGGCTAAGGTGAAATGGTGTAACGAAACATATAGAGTAGGTTGAAAACATAGATTGGTTTGACAAGGGTGATCTAGGGGTATCTTGCACTAATACTGAGTACAACAAAAGGTTTTATCACGATAGGTCGACAAGTCAGTGTAACAAGTCGATAAACACACACATATAGGCTATTTGGGTGATTTCCTAAGCGTTGCCTTATTGAACTATCTATTCCTGCTAATCAATTAGGTCTTGAAATGATGTACAAGCCAAGTTTTGAAGTCTACAATACTACTGGCATACTCAATATTTTGGTGGATTTTTTAGTAATATGATGGAAACGGAATATTAGGCATAAATTTCACCAAGTATAATAAATGGTAAAGTGCATTCGGCAAAGATTAATTCTAGTTATTTAAGAAAAATTTGTCAAAATTTTAAAATTGGCATAAGTTCAAAGAAAACTAGAAAATCGAAGGCAAAACATACGTCAAGTATTAATTCTACTCCCATCTCCCCCACTTGATTTATATAATGTCCCTATTGTACATTAAGGAAATGAAACAAAATGGAAAGAGTAGAATTAAGATAGGAAACTCCCTGAGCATTGCTTTAAAATTTGAAATTTGGTAGAAATCTTTAGATTATCTCCGTCTTCCCGCAAGCTCTTTATCCCCTGTGATCACATAACAAACTAAAGCATAAAATCGTTCTACAAGAATTATGAAGTGTATAGGAAATACAAACCTAACTCACTTTTGTAGGAATCACGGTTGCATTTAGCATATGCAACAAGCCTTTTAAACCACTTGGTGGCCCAAGTGGATGAGTTTAGTCTCGTGAGGGCTTCCAGAGAACATACCCACAAAGTCCATTTACGTATACAAGGTTTAGACATGTTTAAAACTTAAAATTTTAAGATTTCAGAAGGAGGTTACGGCGTAATCGTGAAATGGGTTACGTCGTAATCAAGTGGTATGAAAATTTTTAAGTTTTTAAAGAGTTACGGCGTAACCGTTAAATGGGTTATGTCGTAACTATAATGGTTACGACATAAACTAAAGTTCTTACGCCGTAACTGCTGCAAATTCAGCAAAGTTACCACATGATTATGAGTCGAGCCATTCTCGATAAATGCCTCCTAGCTCTTGGATCCTGCAAAACAAAGTTGAAAACATACAAACCAACTAATATGCAGAATGAAAGATAGTCATGGGGTGCCTCCCACAAAGTGCTTGTTTTTGTTTGAGTCACGAGCTTGACTCCACCCTTATTTGCCAAGTAATAAGGTGTTCCTTCCCTCATTCTAGATTAAGTGTGAGTGAGAGTAGCAATGAACACCATGAATTGCTACTGGGTAGGGGAATGACAAATTAGAACCATACTGCTGTTGAAATTTCATTTCCCTTGATGATTGGCTCACTTGGTGTAGTAATTTCTAAATGAAGGTCTTACGATCATATGTTTTTATAACAGGGCTATCATATTCTTTTTTGGCAACCTCTGTAATATGAGAAAAGTCCTCCTTAAATTTGTTTAATTGCTTGTTAGACATAGGATTTGTAGCCGGTGCTACATAGTCGTCGTCAGGTTGTGTGATGTGAATCGTCTGAGGGGTCAAAGGTTGCATTACACTATCATTTAGAGGAATATCATAATCCTGTTCCTTTTCTCTTACAATTTTATCCTTATTATGGACTAGTCCCAGTGGTATACATGGTGGCACTACTGGTTCAAAGTTGGGTAAAGTGTGTATGGTAGGTGTTAGAAATTGCCTCAGCCTTTCTACATCCTTGCTTGTAATGTCCCAACTGACATCCATGTCCCCTTCATCTTCTTGAGCTTTCTCATTATGAATTTCCTCCAGATTTCCAATCATGTGGACGGTTTCACAAGTTCTTTAAGGGCTACCCATTTGTTCCTTCAAATGTCCTAGAAACGGCGTAGGTGGTAAGTCACGAGGAACCGACTCCTTTATGTTTTCCTTACCCATTGTCATTATTGCCTTGACCTTTTCTCATGTATTAGTGAGGACTTTATGGGTTAATTGATAAGCTTTTTCCTGTAGGTTATTTGTTCTAGTTTTAAGTGCCTTTATGTTTGATTCCGTGTGTTCAAGGATCTTCCTCATATTTTCATCATCCGCGGTTTGTTTTTTAATTGTGTCTTTACAAAATTTGATGATGGTTTCTTCCAAGGATTCCATATATCTGCTATGCTTGATTGCCTCGTTCTCTTTTTTGAGAGAGCAGTCCGTGGTCAGATGTTCCCCTTTGAAACTTTCGTGAATGGCATCATCGTTGTTCAGGACATCATTGATTCTTTCCCTAGTGGTGGTTTCATCATAACAGTTATGTGAATGGTTTGACATGACTTGTATTGATTATAGGGCTTGTGTTGGTGTCATTAGAGGAATGAACCCATTAGAGTCGAGAATTTTGCGAGTGGGGATGTCTAATTAGTGTAGAAGATATGAACCTTCTGTTGATAGTTCAAATCGTGCAGCAGACATTGGTAAAGAAGATCATTGTATCTTTCCCAAGCATAATATAATGTTCCGTCCCTTTTTTGCTTAAAATTATAGATTTCTTCTAATTTCTTGGCAGTTATGAAAGGATGACATTATCTCCAAATAAATTCTTTTTTAAGGAGATCGCATGTAGTGATTGACCCTGCTGGAAGCCTGTCTTTCCATCTCAAGGCTCGTCCTTTGAGTGTAATTGGAAAACCCTAAGCATAATGGCATTGTGAGTGACGCCATGGAAGTGGAAGAGATCCATAATCTCTAATACCGTACGCACATGTTTGTAAGCGTCTTAATCATTGGTGCCTGCGAAAAGTTTACGTCTTAATTCCCTCATAAAGTTTGCATTTATCTCAAATTCGACGTTGATATGTGAGAAATCACATATCCTTTTTATACCAAAAATGGCCCTAAAATGAACAAATTATGCAAATTATGCTTGTATATTGCTTGTTTTGTCATTTGTGATGTGTAGGTACGGATATTGCAAAAATCACAAGAAAACGGTCAAAACCGGACAAACACGGACACGGGAACGGATAGAGTGCACAAGAGCCGGAAGTTTCTAGCAAAGGTCAACAAAGTCAACCTTGGTCAACCCACAAAAGACAAAATCCTCAAAATCCCAAATGAACCCTCAATGTTAAATAAATTTCACAAAAATCCCAAAACCCTAACACCGTTAGTCCATAACTAACGATCGTTATCCTTTAATAATAAACCCATGGCCCAAAACCATATTCACCCGGCCCAATCCTTTTCTTATAAACCCCGAGCCCAGGTCAACCTTTTTTTAAACCCTCAGTCAAACTCTCAAATGTATAAAAGAGAAAAGGGCGCGAAGGGGTGAAGTTACTATTCACCCTTCGTCCCAATCTTACCTCTGCGTTAAATCAAAGGGTTAAATCCGCTTCTAGATGCAATCCTACGTGGCCAGAAGATACCAAGTACTAAGTGCCATCTCAGCAAAGGCAAAACGTCACCAAGTGCTATGATTGGTCAAGACTTACACAAGAGTGGCACGCGGGATTCAAAACAAACACACTAAAGATGGAAAGATTACACTAAAATCAATGCAAAAGAAGCACACCACTCCAAAGATACGGGATTGCCACGCTGGCAATCCGTGTGCCTCAATTTTGATCCAAGGGCTAAGAAGGGGCATCTAATGATTGGCAATGATTGAAAGGCCAAGATCAAATCAAGAGGATCGTGTGCAGAGGTCTAGATCCTTCTCTCCAGGCCTATAAATACAAGCCTTGCTTACTCACATCAGGACGTTTTTTTAAGTTTTTTAGTCTCTTTTGAAGTGTAATTTTTATTTAAGTTTTAAAAGTATTTTGTATTTCAATTCCTTGTAAAAGTTTAAGTTTTTAATGAAAAATTTGAGGTTTGTGTTTTAAGTTTCTGTGTTTGATCATTTATTATAACCTGTTAAGCTTTGAAAAGCTATGAAACAGCTTATAGATCTTACCTAAAAGCTTCACTAAGCTTTTTGTTTCTTTAATCAAGCCTTAGTTTACTGTTTTAATCTCTTTTATTTCCTGTTTTAATCATAAAAATCTAAAAATACTAAAAAGATCCACCCCTTAAAACACCTCAGCTTCTTTGGATGATAAGCTAGCTTGGGAAGAGCTTATAGACCTCACTAGCTTGTCTTTTGACAAGCTAGAGCTTGTAGAGTTGATTACTTACCCTGTTTTGAGCAAGGGTGTTTGTAAGTTTTCATTTTCACTTTTTAAGCTTATTTACTGTTTTACTGCTTATTGTTGCTTATTACCTGTTCTTATCTGCTTATCTATGCTTATTAATGATGTTTGAGGCTTATTTAACTTAGGTTGTAGTTTTAAAATCATTAGTTCAAGTTTTCTTTAAATCTGTCTTAAATTAGCTTAAATATAGCATATCCTGTTTCAGCTTATTTAAGTGCTTATGTGTTGTTGATATATGCTTAATATTGCTTAGTAGTCTTAGTTAACATCTGGTTTTTAAAAGTTTTAGCTTAAAACAGTTTGAATCAAGTTAAAAAGTTAAAATTAGTTTTTAAAGGGGTGTTTGGTTTAACTGATTTTGAAGGTCAAAACGGGTCAAAATGAGTTAAGTCTTTTGGGTCACCTTAGTTTAACTTGAAATCATCATAAAATTCAGTTGTTAAAAGTTTTTAAGTGTTAAAACTCAAAATTAAGGTTTTAAGAAAGTGTTGTTTGAATCTGTGAGTTTATAGCTTATTATCTCTGCTTATTTGATCATGCTTTTTAATCTTATGAAAAGTTTGATGTTTATGTGTTTATGCAAGTGTTAAAACAAGTTAGCATAAAAAAACCTTAGGCCTGCAAGTTTGTTTTGTGTTTTGCTAAAAACTGTCAAATTATTGCTAAGTGTCCTAAAAAGAAGAAACAGCTTTTTCATTTGATCATTGTTGCTTATTCTTAATTTCAAACTCTCTTTTGATTCTTGTTATTTGTTCTTTGAGGTAAGAGCTTAATCTGTTTTGAGGTTTTAAAGCCATAAGGATCTGTTTGTTTGCTTATTTTTAAGCTCAAAAGTGGTGGTTTGTAAAGATTGAAAAATTTGCCAAGTGTTGAAATCTTTGAGAAACAGCTTTTTCATGAAGCTTTTTAAGGGCTTATTTGAAATTCAAACTGCTTTTTGATTGTTGATTCTTGTAGCTTTTTGGATAAGCTTTAAGGGCTTATAAGTTGCTAAGCCATAAGGATCTGTCTTTGAGCTTATTTTTAAGCTCAAAAGTGCCCCCTTGCTGTTTTGTTATCAGGTTTAGCCAAATAAGCTCATTTGCTTATTTAAGCATATTGGCTTATTAAATTTGCTTATTTTGTGTTCCATTAAGCTTATTAGGTTAGATTAAGCCCATTTTAGCTTATTCTCTTTAGTTTAGAGCTTATTTAAGCTTATTTGCATCTTAGCTTAAAATTCCTTAAGTTTTATAGCTTTTTAAGTTTTCTGTCATTTCATAAGATTAAAAAGCATGATCAAATAAGCAGAGATAATAAGCTATAAACTCACAGATTCAAACAACACTTTCTTAAAACCTTAATTTTGAGTTTTAACACTTAAAAACTTTTAACAACTGAATTTTATGATGATTTCAAGTTAAACTAAGATGACCCAAAAGACTTAACTCATTTTGACCCGTTTTGACCTTCAAACTCAGTTAAACCAAACACCCCTTTAAAAACTAATTTTAACTTTTTAACTTGATTCAAACTGTTTTAAGCAAAAAGGCCAAGAGGGACTTTCTAGCTTAAAAATAAGCTAGCAAAAGGATCCTTATGGCTTAGTGGCTTATACCACTAAAAAGATTGGCCAAAAAGCTACAATAAGAAACAATGAAAAAGCAGTTTGAAATTCAAATAAGCACTTAAAAAGCTTCATGAAAAGGGCATCTCACACAGATTCAACACTTAGACAAATTTTTACTAACTTTTGCAATCTTAACAAATCACCACTTTTGAGCTTAAAATAAGCAAACAAACAGATCTTTATGACTATATAACCTACAAACAGATTAAATTTAGACCTCAAAGAACAAGAATCAACAATCAAAAATCATTTTGAAAATCACAATAAGCCACAACAAGCATTTGAAAAAGCAATTTCTCAAATTTTTTCAACACTTAGCAATTTTTTTTACAGTTTTGGCAAAACACATAACTAACAAATACAGGCTATAGAGCTTTGTTTCTAACCTGTTTTAGCACTTAGAAAAACTCAAAAACATCACAAAACATCAATAAGCAAGATCATAATCAAATAAGCAAATAAGATAAGCTTGAACTAACAGTTTCAAACAACAAACTCTTAAAACCTTAAAAATGAGGTTTACCACTTAAAAACTTAAATAAACTGAATTTTTGGACTACTTTAAGCTAAACTAAACTGACTCAAGTGTCAAAATGCAATCTTGACCCATTTTGACCCATTAAAACAGTTATGCCAAACACCCCTTTAAACTCTTAAAATGCTTTTTAAACTTGAAAACTTAAAATTTTTATGAACAAACCTATTAGACCAGATATCTAACAAGCATAATAAACATTATTAAGCATATTTCAATAACAAATAAGCACTTAAATAAGCTAAAACAGATTAGGCAAGTTTATAAGCTATTTCAAGACAGATTATAAGAAAACTCAAACCAATGATATCTAAACTATAAGCAGGCATAAATAAGCAATCAACAACACAAATAAGCATAAATAAGCAGCAATAAGCAAACAATAAGCACAATAAGCAGTTGAATAGTAAATAAGTTAAAA
>BQNB010057591.1:0-38149 GCA_026074375.1 Tanacetum coccineum | reverse complement strand
TAGCCGGCGAGTTGACCAGGTCAAAGGCGAGTTGCTAAACGGCGAGTTGCTAAACGGCGAGTTGCTAAACGGCGAGTTGCTCAAAGGAATTGGCAGCGGTTTGACAGGTACCAAACGATCCTACATGATATCTTCCGACATATTAGACATCTTGAATTTGTTGTGAAATGATATTAGTCTTGATCGATCAGTGATAAAGGAGACTTGTGTTAAAGATACGTTTTAGTTGTGATTAAAGTAATTATTCCACGGGATTTTACTAATCTTAACTGAAACCGAGAAATAAATCTTTCACGGGATTTTACAAAGTAAGAAAACCGTAGAAAAATTAAGATTTTAGTGACATATTTCGCTTGGAAAAAATCAACATAATTCGCTTGATGACTTATGACATGTTTCGCTTGATCAAAACAAACATATTTCGCTTGGAGAACCTGTCATATTTCGCTTGTTTGAAAACTGTTAGCCTTTAAAATATGGTGACATGTCTGGAATTACATTAGTTTACTAAAGGTAAGACACACAGGGACTAATGTGTCTTGACCTATAAATACCCCCTCCATACTTCCATGGAGGGGTGAGGATTCATTTTGTAAAAAGAGTGTGTGTTCTTGTTTCTCTCTCTAGACACACACCTCTTCCCATCTTTTTCCTTTCTCTCTAATAATATGGCTAAACATTTGTTCAATCCTCCCCGACCTCCGGATCTTTCTTGTTAGCTAGTGATTTCTTATTATAACAATTGGTATCAAGAGCTAACCGGGGGTGTATTGTATTCGTGTGTGTTGTGTTTGTGGTTTTTGTTGTGAGCTTATTGGTTCGGCTTATTTTTATTGTATACGGCTCATATTTTTTTGTGTGTCAAAATTTTTTGGCTACGGCTTTAAGTAATTGAGTTGTGTCAAAAAAAATAAAATTCAAAAGTAACAAACTTGGGCTCTTGTGTTGTGCTTTCCAATTTTTGTATGCGTTTGGGCTTTTATGTGATAATTTTCAAACCAAATTTGTGCTTTTGTTTTTGGCCTATTGTTTACAAAAAAAAAATCACATCTTTACGTGTAACAAACTGCCTTTGTTTTTCTTTATAACTTTCATAGATAGCTTATTTGTGCTGCTTATATTCGTGGCTTCTTCTTGTGGTTAAAAGCTTATCGTCAAGCTTATTCGAAGCTTATTTTGAGAGCTTATTCTCTGGGTTTATTGGTGTCGTTTTTGGTCTCGGCTTGAAGAAAAAAAAAAGTGCATTCAAGGTGTTTGATATTTGGTCTCAACCGATCTAGTTTTTCAAACCACCGATCTAGTTTGTTTCTCAAAATCAACCGATCTAGTTTCTTCAAGGAAGAGCCGAACTAGTCACACACTTGAGAACCGAACTAGTTTCCTCATCAAGAACCGAACGAGTTCATTTTAAAGGCAACCGAACTAGTTTTTTTAACAACAACCGAACCAGTTGATATTTAGGACCACCGAACGAGTATCATGAGAAGGACCGAACGAATCATTCTTTGAGTTGGACCGAACGAGTATTTTTCTAGTTGAGCCGAACTAGTCAAGTTTTCGGTTTTTCGGTTTCGAGTGTCGTTAATCTACGGGACTTAAGAATTATATCATCGTGTTCGTGACATCGTTTCGATCAACGTGGTATATTTAGTTTTTGCCGACGATAACCGAACGAGTTTAAAAGATAAAAAATCACAATCGTTGAAAACTTATAAACTTTCAAACGTAGAAGATAAGAAAATGGAGGGAATCAGAAACATTAATTAACAAGTATTAAAAAATGGCACATGCAGTCCCCAAGTTTCAAGTGATTTTCATCATTTATCCTTCTTTGATTAATAACACCTCTTAGTTGAAACTAACTTGCATCGTTAGTCCTTATTTCATATAATTCAATCGTTAGTCCTCAAAAGTGAATCGTTTGTGCATCGCTCATCGTTTTAAGCTTATTTTTCGCCAACAAAAGCTCACGTACTTCAATTTCACCAACGATTTCAACATCTAATTCATTTTTATTTTACGGTTTCTTCTTGATTTTGTAAAATCCCGCCGTAAAAGTCGATTCTTTTTACGGTTTAAGTCATAGAATTGTAAAATCCCGTGAACGTTAATTGATTTCAACAACACAACAAACACGATACATAACACTAAAACGATCCGAATAAGATTCACTAAATGACAAACGGCTAAAGATTTGGATTTCGATGACAAGTGATCACGAAGTTGATTTGGTATCCCTTATTTGAGCTTAAAGTTGGGTTTTACGAAGGTGTCTACTAATTTCATCATCGAGACTTCCTTCTATTTGCTACCACCCTTTTTCTTCAAACCCAATCTATCAATTGATGACTTGCTTGAACGTACAACGGTTATGATTAAGACTTGAATTATCTAGTTACCAGCAGTCAGGGGTGGTTGGTTGCAGACCTGGATAACTATCACTTAAAGGAGTTACATTGTAGTACTCAGTGTCTCTCGCAGAGGCGATTGTGGATATTTCAAGTGGTGTTGTACTTCATAACTTTTCTGGTTGGGTATAGGAGTATTATAGATTTAATTCTTGCACCGTTCTTACAATCAACAACAGTGCATGCTTAAGTAACAATTTGGGCGTATTTTACTTTCATTTTTAATTTGGTTTTATCGGGTTTACTTCACCAAGTGGATTTCACAACAATAGCCGACAGTAATACGAGGTTGGTAGTTGCCAGATGAGTTTCGCGGTTGTGTGTAATCAAGTAAATTCTCACGGGATTCCAAGACAATGGTACTTCACAGTCTAAGTACAATTTTCAAAGTTCTTCAACGACATTCATATACAAGACCTTGATTATACCAAGTTTTCTTGATTCTTGCTTCATTTCCTCTACGGTTTCTGAAGACAAGAGGGTAATGCTTTGTTTGGATTTCAAGATTTGTGCTTAAGACAAGAACTTCTCGAGTATATGGGCGTACACGACAATGATGCTTCTGAGAGTTCGCAACCATCATGGGGGAAAATGTGTACATCCGGGACTTAGTTGACTTTGATGTTACCATGTCAACTTCCAGGGGGAAGTAGTGTAGACTACTTTACTTAGTATGGTTTATGAAGTATATTGCATACGTGAGAAGAATTGATGCTAATTTCTCACATGCATCCCCCGATCGAATATTTTCATCCAGCCCTATTGACCAGCAAGTAGTGTGCGTCGTTGGTGTGGGTTTGACTTCTATAAAATTTCGCTGTGCAGTCATGACAAGTAGAAGATTGTTCAAGCTGGAACGAAGCTTCAGAATTGTCAAGATAGGGATGTTGGTTTGGGGGGAAGCTAATTTAGAAACTTCGCCAAAAAGGAGTCTATGAAGAAAGCTTTTTAAGACATGCTACATGAATTGGGGGGAAGTTAATCCAGTTCATGCATACTACAATGGTTCCGGTTCAAGTAAAGACAATGAAGTTCAAGCTGGAGTACAAGTTTCAAGACCAGGAGGACTCAGAAGACATCTTTAGCTTTGGAAGTGCTTTGGAAGACTTTATTTGTGTTGTATTTGTACTTGATAGGAACATTGTAAGTAATTCCATATGTCCACATATTGGGGGAAGATTGTTAGCCTTATATATGATGAATATCGGAAGTACAATTAGTTTTCATTAGGCAAGAACTACAGGGTCTAGAACTGTTATGTAGGATAGTGTCCCTATGTTTTGTACCGTAAATATACCCCCTCTATACTTCCATGGAGGGGTGAGGATTCATTTTGTAAAAAGAGTATGTGTTCTTGTTTCTCTTTCTAGACACACACCTCTTCCCATCTTTTTCCTTTCTCTCTAATAATATGGCTAAACATTTGTTCAATCCTCCCCGACCTTCGGATCTTTCTTGTTAGCTAGTGATTTCTTATTCTAACAATGTCCAAGTACGATGTCTTCTTTCACCATAAAATGGCTTTTTTCCCAATTTAGAGCCAAATTAGTGTCTTCACACCATTTAAGCATCTTTTCTAAATTGGAAAGGCACGTAGAAAAAGAATTTCCGAAAACTGAAAAGTTGTCCATGAAAACTTCCATTGTCTTTTCAATCATATCATGGAATATGGCCACTTACACCTTTTATTTAAGCTTTTATGAAATTTTCTTTCATTAGGGGCATTTTGGTCATTTTACTCTTATTGAGATTTTTAGGTTTTACATCTTCTTTGCCTGCCGGTTTTCAGGATTTTAAGGAAAAAATAGAGATTCAGTAGGAAGAGCAGGCCCAGGAGCTGTTCAACCGTGTGGCCGAGCTTGAGGCGTACGTAATGGATGTCTCTAGTCGTTTGGAAGGAGAATTTTATCCCGCCTACTTGACTACTTTACCCGAAAAAAGGTGGCTTCTGACTTATGGGATATAACTTGCTCTCCTCAAATGTTTAAAATCTCCGGAGTACCGGGGCATTCTGGGTCACGCCTTGGGTTGGGCTGTTGACTTTGGCATGCAGGAAGGCTTAGAGGCCGGTTATGAGCATGGGGTTGCCGGGAGAAATCTTTTCGTGGTTGATGCCTACAACCTGGAGGTTGCCAAAGCAAGCTATATTAACGTGGTTAAGGCCCTTGAAGACGTAGACTTCCCCTTGGTGAATCTATTAAAGTCCAAGAAGGATGCTGGGATGGATGAGGTCCAGGATTGCTTCCTACTGGACGGACCCCTTGCTGGCCTTCCGGAAGCTGCTTACTTACAACCGTGCATTGAGCAGCTTTCCATTCCTATTCATCATGCTGGTGATAACACAGCTGTCGGGGAGAATTCCCTGTCTTTTGCTTTAATGAATGTTCATGCCCGTACTGAGGGGGCAAAGAAGCATGTTGCGGCTCTTCGCCAACTGATGATGGAGATAGTCTCCGCTTTTCTGTCTTCCCAGACTTGGGTGGGTGAGGCTAGTACTTCTGTGGCCCCTTTCTCCGTAGAGGATTATGATGAAGAAGACACGGATGAGGCCCTGGGAAGCGTCATTGCCGTCCCCAAGCTTGAGACTTGTCGCTTTTAGCTCTCTTTTTGTATGCCGCGGCCGTGTGTGGCTATTTCTATTTGCGACTTGTATGTAATGTGAACGTGTGTTTTTTTTACCGCGGCCGTATGTTGGCCTTTTTGTTGCGGTTTCTAGCTTATCATGTTAGCACGTACTTGGGCAAATGCTGGTGCGTCCGCCCCATAACACGGATATTTTTCGCAAATGTTATGATGTTGCTACCTTTTTATTGTTATTGTTGTACGTTCGTGATAGATAGTCTTATGAATATTTGTGGGTTATTCTTCCGGTGCCGAGTTTGCAATACCTCTTACACACCTGAGCTAATTTTGAGGTTGCTCAACCTTTATTATACAGGATAATATAATTGTGGAGCGTGGCTCCTTGTGTGCGCGTCTTAACAATTGACATAACTTTGCAAAGCGAAAATAATTTTAGGACTTAAAACTTGTGAGGGTAGCTAATCCTCACTTTTTCATTAAGATTCAAAAGACATTACAAAAGAAAGAAAAATTGAAATACTGCCTTCCGAAGCATTGTACGTGCCGGGCAGGTGCTTACACTTCATGTATATAACATTTTTTAAGATTACAAATGTTCCACGTTCGCGGAAGTTCATTTCCTTTGCGGTCTTTGAGCTTGTATGCTCCCTTTCCATTTAGGTCCAAGTTTACCTCCGTCCTTAGCGTGGCTTGCATCATTGTTGCGGTAGAGCATGTCCCCTGGTTTGAAGCTTGTGCCGCGGACTTTAGAGTTGTAGTATTTTTCCATTTTAGCCTTGCTTTTCGCCTCTCGTATTGCTGCTCGCTCTCCTTTTTCCTCTATGAGGTCCAGATTTATTTCCAAGGCTTCGTCATTCTTTATTAAGTCTACTTTCGCAGTCCGGAGTGTTGGCATGCCTATTTCCGCTGGTATGACTGCTTCCGTGCCGTATGTTAGTGAAAACATTGTCTCTTCATTGCTTGATTTGATCATGGTGCGGTGTGCCCATAGAACGTGTGAGAGTTCTCCTATCCAATCCTTGCTTCTTTCATCCAATCGAGCTTTGATTCCTTCTCCCAAACTTCTGTTTGCTCTTTCGACCAAGCAATTTGTTTGTGGATGCTTCACGGAGGCGAAACATTGGCGAATACATAGTTTTTCACACCAGTCTTTGAATGGGTTATCACGAAACTGTTTTCCATTATCTGATACAATCTCCCCTGGTAGTCCGAATCTGCAGACAATGTTGTCCCATATGAATTTCTTCACTTGATTACCCGTGATAGTCGCGACGGGCTTTGCCTCAATCCATTTGGTAAAGTAGTCAATGGCTACAATCAAGAACTTGACTTTGCCTGGACCTTTCGGGAAGGGTCCGGCTATGTCAATCCCCCATTTGTAGAATGGCCACAGAGACGTGATGAGGGTTAAGTTCTGTTGTGGATTTCTTGGAATGGAGCGATGGACTTGGCAGTCATTGCATTCCCTTATTAGTTTCTGCGCATCTGTGTACATTGTTAGCCAGTAATATCCTGTCCGGATAGCCTTAGTGACCACGGATCTAGGACCGGAGTGCATGCTGCAGGATCCTTCGTGTATTTCTCTAAGGACGTAGTTTACTTGAAGTGGTCCGACACACCGGAGCCATGGTCCCAATAAAGATTTCTTGTATAAAGTTTCATTGATCACGGCATACCTGGATGCCTTGCGATGTACCGCCCTTGCTTTCTTTTTGTCTTTCGGAAGGATTTCCTTTGTAAGGTACTCGCATATAGGTGCCATCCATGTATGTCCTTCCTCATCCACTATAGCGAGGATTTCCTTCTTATTTATAGACTTTTCATTTAGTTCCTCCACAAGTACTTGCTTGCTAAGATGTGCGAAGCTTGTAGATGCAATCTTGCTTAGGGCATTCGCCTTCTTGTTCTCGCTCCGCGGTACTTGCTTGATGGAAAATTCTTTGAAGTTACTTGTGAGCGTTTTTACCTTTTCCAAGTACTAAACCATACCTGACTCCTTTGCAACGTAAGAGTCATTGACCTGGTTGGCTACAAGCCGTGAGTCTACGTTTCCTTGAAGGTTTTTTACACCCATTTGTTCTGCGATCCGAAGACCGGCTATTAATGCTTCATACTCAGCTTCGTTGTTGGTGGCCTCAAACCTAAACCTCATGGCATATGTGAATTCAACCCCTTCCGGGTTTGTTAGTATCAGCCCGGCTCCGGAACCATCTATACAGGATGACCCATCTGTGAACAAAGTCCAAGGTTCCGGTAGTTCTTCTGGTTCTGCCATGAGTTCATCCGGGGATTCTTCCTCCGGTCGTTCCATGATAAAATCCGCCAATATTTATCCTTTGATCGATATCCTTGGCCTGTATTGGATGTCATATCCTTCTAGCTTAAATTTCCACTTTAGCATCCTTCCAGTGATTTCTGAGTTTGACAGCAGTTGCTTTATCAACTGATCTGTGATTACAATAATTGTGTGTGCTTGGAAGTATCTTTTCAGCCGCCTGCTTGCGTTGAGCAAGGCTAACACCAGTTTTTCCATGCGGGTGTAGTTGATCTCCGGTCCTCGTAGGGCGCGGCTCACAAAGTACACTGGCATTTGCTTGCCTTCCCTTTTGGTCATTAAGACTGCACTGATAGCTTCCTTGGTCGCGGCTAAGTACATGATTAGCTCCTCCCTTTCCTTTGGTGCGGTCAGCATTGGGAGATCCGTGATGAGTTTCTTCATCTGTCTGAAGGCTACTTCGGCTTCCTGAGTCCATTGGAAATCGCTCTTCTTTGTGCACTTCTTCAGGGTTTTGAAGAAAGGCAGTGATTTCTCAGCTGATTTTGACAGAAATCTGTTTAAACTTGCTAGTTTCTCGTTCAGCTTTTGTACATCTTTAAGGCATCCCTGAGACGGCAAGCTAAGGACCGCGTCTGCTTTGTCTGGACATACTTTCAGCCCGTCAGCGTTTACTTTGTAGCCCAAGAATATCCCCTCATGCATTTCAAAGGTGCATTTTTTTGGATTTAGCTTCATGCTTATTTTTCAGAGAGTTTTGAATGTTTCTGCAATGTCTTGGAGAATTTATTCTTTCGTGTGGCTTTTTATGACCAAGTCGTCGACATATACTTTCAGGTTGTGATTGCTAGTATCCAACACACGTAAATATAAAAATATATAATATGATGGAAAATTACCAAATTACCCTTGAGGACAAAGGTAAAAAGAAAAACCTTCAAATTTATATATAATATAATACGTATATTAACCGGGAAGTATGATTCCCGAGTCGTTATTCCCCACGATTTGTGAAATTGAAACCACGTTTGTTGTTCGGACAATGATTTGAATTGGAAACAAAGATTGATTTGATTATCTACTTTTACAAATTAAAATAAGCAAATGATAATAATTAAGCACGAAGACAAATAACGGAAAACCAAACTTTAACTAAAAACGCAAAACGGGACCCCTAAACGGTGGTCAAAAACCCTAAATTTCTAAAATTAAACCTAAATTAAAATTTTCTTTTTAAATGGACTCTAATTGACTAAAAAGTAAGTTTAAAGAAAACTAGAACAAAAACGGAGTTGAAATGAGCTTTAAAACACGAAAAACGATAACGGGGAACAAATCCCGTTCTTTAAAAATCGAAATTTTGCAAATTAGACCCTTCGAAAGAAAAACTAATTTTCCTATAAACTTTATGTTAAAAGAAAATTTTCTAAAAAAATTTATATTTTTTTGAGTATTTTTCTATTTTTTATGATTTTTTAAAGTTTTTAATAAAAATAAATGTTTAAAAATACTAAACTAATTATAAAAATTCTAGAAAAAATATAGAAAATAGCTTGAACTAATTAGATCCTAGGAAAAATAAGCTTGATATCACAGCTTAATGAATAAGCTGCGAAATAAGCTATAGCAGCTTAATAAGCTTATGAGGGCTAAATGTGTATAAAGATTAAATTGTGTAAGAGTATAACGAAAAAGACCTCAGGGCGCAGTGGTAGTGAGTGTGTGTTGTGGTGTTATAAAAGGGTTGAAAGTGTTGAGGTCGGGGGTTCGAGTCTTGCTCACCCCCGATTTCCACTTTCCCTTTTTTTATAAAAACTTATAAAAGCAAAGTTATTAAGCACCTGAAAATAAGCAATTTTAATAGAAGAAACTTTTTTTGAAAAGCCCTAAATAAGCTAGAAAATAGCTGAAAAGTAAACAGAATCACTAAACTATATATTTTTTGGATTTTATCAAATTTTAAGAACTCTAAAAGCTAAAATAAGCTACACTAATGAATTTAAAGCTAAAATTAAGCTACTTCCTACACTACTGAGCTTAAATGAAAGGAAATTAAGCACAAAGGACCTAAGATATAAGCTGAAATCTCAATAAGCATCTAAACAGACCCTTAAGCTAAAAGTCTTCTTGAAAAAGCTTTTTAAATCAACTTTTGAAAACTAGAGCTTATTGAAAAAGGTGATTGAAAACAGCTTGTACAACTCAGATCCTGCTGAGTTTATTTTTTTATTTTTGGTTTTCAAAAAGACAAAAAACCATTTTGCAGAAGTTAGCAAATGAGATTAATTTGGAAAAGCAAATTGAAAAAGTTGATTAATGACCTAAGGACAGCTTAAACTATGAAATTCAAAACCTAAGAGTGACTAAAACCTACTAAAAATTGTTAGATATTAGAAAAAGACTCGGTCACCCCATGTATTTTACTGTTCAATATAGCTCGTAGTTTAATAGGTAATCCTCCTTCTGGTTGTCTCCACGGCGTGGGTGCTTTTTTCCGTCTATGACTGAATGCGGCGACTTCCCCTGCAGAAAAGACGTAGTCACCCTGTACATTTCGTCCATTGATCTCAGAATTTTCTCATATAAACGCTTGATCAACTCAGGGTGGGTTATCCCGTGCATGAATCTGGAGATCTTCATGCATTCCAGCACTCCTTCCACGTCAAGGAGGGGGGGGGGGGGGGGAAAACTTTTTCTGCTTTGGATCTTTCCACAAATTCCTCAGTGGATTCTCCATATCTTTGCTTGATATGGTGTATTTCCACGGATACTTAATGTGTTTTGTTTGCTGGAATATGTTTCCTTGAATGTTGCTCTTTGATTTCATAGTTGTCAATGGAATTCTTTTGGGAGTTTGTAGACAAACAAGACCCTGGCATTTCCAGTGAGCGTTGAGTTGAACATATGGCACCACGTTGGCATTGCCCCCTCTCTGTTTTTGCAGCAGACTGGAATAGCTTTAAGTGGTCTTCCGGATCCCCGCTTCCGTTGTATGTCTTGACATGGCTAGGCATCCTTGTCCTTGGGAAATCAAAATGCCGGATCCGAGGTGTGAAAGGGTTTCTTTCCTCACACGTCCAAGGCTGAGAGAGATCATCTTCGTAGGTGTTTGACATGTGCCTCTTTGATTTGGATTTCCAGTGACCTCCCTCGCTGTCTTCACTCTCCGAATATCTGCTGTTTCCTCGGGGCGATGTGCCCCTGTGATGATGCTTCCTTGGTTGCACTTCGGTTCCCTTCGCGTGGGAACTCTGGTGGCGGCTGTCAGAACGTGCGGATGCGCTTTGTTCTTTTCCCCCCAACCTATTGAATAAACCTCCCTCCTTCCGCGGCCTCGGGCTCGGCTGAAGGAAGGTCTGTTTGTCTGAGTCTTCTGTAAGACATAGCAATGGTGACGGGCTTTGGGAGTGCCTACTTTCATGCCTCCTTCTCGGCTCTGTTCGGGCGGTTGGCGTCTTGGATTCGGTAGTAAGTAATGCGACTCTTCGTGTTTTTGGGATTTTCTTCTGGAATTCTCACTCCATAGTAGTGGCGTGCCTTTATGCGTTGAGCTTATCTTGTGCTCTTTTTCTTTTGCATTTTGTCAGGTTTGGCTAAGGATGGAAACAGTTTGTTGGTTTGGTTTTTGTCACTCGCCACAATGCTCTTTTAGGACATCATCAGATGGTAGGCTCCGTCGAGACATTGTTGGGCCATTCTTCCCCCGGTGTTCGCTCGGCGGTGGGAGTGGTTGGGTGTGGCTGTTCGCGAGTTGATTTATGATGAGTATTTGAAAACGTAGTTTTGTTCGTGTCCCATCGGATTGGCGCCACTTGTTAGTACAAAAATAAGTGTCGGCTTAGAATAGGGGCCTCAAATCCTTCGTTAGGTCGGGCCTCGAATGATTTGGGTATTAGATTTGTACTAGAGCAAGAGAGGCGAGATGATTTCTGCACAATTAATGAAACCATTAGCCTTACGTGGGACGGACCCACGATTAGACTCGTGTGTGTTGTGAGTAAGTAAACATGTAAAGAGAGAAAGTGTGTGTATGTAGAGTGAGAAAATCATACTGTTCATGGTGTTAGAGAGCGTCCTTTTATAAGCGAGTGAAATATTAGGGTTTCCTAATATTTCGTTTGTTTCGTTAGTGGTCAGAGTGGGTCCTTTGTTGGGCAAGGTTCCGAAGTAATCGTGTGTACGGATGCGTTTGCTGGGTGTGAGTTTTCTTGGAAAATTTAGCTGAAGATAGGCATATTATATAAAGTTGATCGAGAATAAAGTCAACGGTTGTTGGACTACCATGTTTGACTGTTGAAAGTAAGTAGTGGGAACAAGTGGATAAGGGTTATAAAGTTTGTCTTTAGAGTAAATTACACTGTTGGTCCCCGAAATCCACACCCTTTGCCCGTTTAGTCTCTCGTTTTGGAAATGATGAAAATAGTCGCGGAATTAGACATTTTGGTGCGCTCTTGGTCTTAAGCATTAATTGTCGTTATTTGTCTCTGTTATTAGGTTTTTTGGTATTCTGGTGATTTCGTCCAAAACGCTACTTATACCATTAGTGCCTCACCAACCAAATTTTAAAATTCAAAATACTAAGTTTTACTATTTTTGTTTTTTCTTTTCCTATTGCATGATTGGTCTTTGAAGTTTGAAATTGTCTTTTACCAAAATACATAATTGGTTGTTAAAAACATTATTCATCTATTATTATTTTCATTTTTGTATTGTCGGGTTTTCCTTTTCTTTTAATTTTATCATGAATATCATTATATAATTATACGTACTTTTGTTATGAAATTTTGTAACGTATATGTATCTACTTTTGTTGTGCCTTTTAATAACATTGATCATGTCATTTACGTACATTTAATTTTATCATGTAGTACTATCAATAAGAGAGACACTGCCTACAAATATATATACCTACATTTAACAACACCAACACAGTCAGTGGCGGATCCGAGATTTTTAATCGTATGTAGCACACAAAAAAGGCAGCGGGTCGTCATACTTCACCGAAGCTAGTCTCTAAACATAAAAATCAATAAAAATCACTACCATACTAAATTGGTTGTGAAGTTTATTGCAAAAATAAAAAACCGATTTCTCGTTCATATGACTAGTGATGACCGCGGTTACACTTGGTCTAAGTGTCAAGTTATTGTATGTCACGAGCCACCTAGACGATGCCAAGTTAAACCAACTGGGATCAAAAAAATATCCCATTTACAAATTTAACAGGAGGATGACAAACCTGCTTTTAACGAGTATACTAACAAGTTGATGGTACATATAGTTTTAAAAACCGGACCGGACCGGACCAACGGATTTAAGCCAGATCTAGAGTTGCCATCAGTTCGGCTAGCCAATAAAAGTCGTCCGAAAATGAAGCGAAGATGACCGGTCGGAAGTGATAAAAACGAATGAACATGGCATGAACGTGATCATTTTCTTTTTATCTTTCTCCGGTTAAAACGAAAGACCTTTATATGATTTTTGCTTTTGCTTTTTCTTAGAACGACAACTATATAAAAAAACTAGCAAGATGCTAGAAAAACAAACATTACAAGGAAATCAAATGAGGGTTTTTTAACCAATTCTCCCACGAGAAAACCCTATTACATCTACTAGAACACCAGTTAAAAGAAAAAGAGACAATATCGTCGAAAATCACCGAACGACTCGGAGAAGAAGCCTCGAAAACAGTGCGATTTCGAAACATCCAAATATACCACCAAGCGACACAAAAAACGCCTTCCAAAAGGGCCTTGATACTAGATGGGAGGCGAAGAGAAAGGAACCACACCTGCCAATCTGAGAAAGACGAAAGAACCTGCCCGTCCAAGTCCCACCAACGACAAATACTACGAAAAACATCCTGGGCAATATCGCAATTGAAAAAAACATGCTGAGAATCCTCCACCGAAGCATCGCACAACGGACATAAGACAGAATCCAACGGAATCCCTCTTCGAGAAAGATTATGTCTCGTCGAAAGACAGTCACGTCGAGCCCGCCACACAAGGACATTAATCTTAATCGGGATACATTTAACCCATCTAGTTGCTTCAGAGTGAGAAGGGAGATACAATTCGTCAAGAAAGTTACGCACCTCTTTAACCCGAAACTCACTGTCACCTGACAAATCACAAATCCACCTATCTTTTGAAGACGAAAGAGAAACCGACCCTATTAACGAGATCAGGTCGTCCCATTCCTGACGCTCGGCACCATCACGCACGCCCCTTCTGAAAGAAACATCCAGCGACATAGAACCCAGCTTGGCTGCAACCGAAACCTCTTTGTCCGTTTCTAAAGCGAACAAACGAGGAAATCATCACGAAGAGGAGATACAAAAATCCAATTATCTTGCCAAAAACGAGTAGACAAACCATCCCCTACCCGCTTCTTGCAGTGAGAAATAAAATCAAAACCTTTAGCTTTCAAAAGATTCACCTCACGTAATATATAGCACCAAATAGAAGCCTGATTACACGAGTGCGAAACAAGACTATCGCCGTACAACGCTTGGATAACTTTAAACCAAAGAGAACCGTCTTGAGAAAGAAAACGCCATACCCATTTAAGGAGAAGAGCGCGATTAAGAGCAAAGAAACTCGAGACACCTAATCCTCCATTTTTCTTAGCCTCAAGAACTTTCTCCCAAGCTATCCATGTGATCTTTCTTTCTGACGAATCCGCTCCAATGAAAAACTTACTACGGATTGCTTCCATGTCCTTCAACACTCCTTTGGGGATCTTGAAAATAGACATGTTATATAAAGGAGAAGCTCCAAGCACCGATTTCAACAAAGTCAACCTACCTCCAATCGAGAGGGTCTTAACCTTCCACTTGGAGAGCCGAGAACGAAGCTTATGGACCGAGCCATCCCAAGCCGACCTACGAGACATACATTCACCGACCATAACTCCAAGATACCGAAACTGATGATGCAGGACAACACACCCAATCTTAGCCGCAGCCTGAGCAACAGAAGACCGAGGAACACCAACACCCAACAATTGGCTCTTTTGAATATTAATTTTCAAACCCGACGCAAGGAAGAAACAGTTAAGGATGGTAACTATACTTTTCAGATTTGATTCGGACCATTCCCCTATAAACATGGCATCATCGGCATAGAAAAGGTGCGAAATAGTAGGGCCTTTCAACTTGATACCATTAAAAAACCCGTCGGCAGTGGCACGAGAGAAAGATATGTGCAACGACTCCATGATAAGGATAAAAAGATAAGGAGACAGCGGATCTCCTTGTTTTAACCCTCGAAAGAAAGAGAACTCGGACGTTGGACTCCCGTTAACCAAGATCGAAGCCCTAGCAGAAGAGAAGGTACCGCGGATCCATCTACACCAATTCGGGCCAAACCCAAAGTCCTGGAGAACGTCTAATAAATAGTCCCAACGGACCGAGTCGTACGCCTTAGCAAAGTCAACTTTAAAAAACATAGCCTTCTTCTTAGTCTTTTTACACCAGCTAAGAAGTTCATTTAAGATGAAGGGACCATCCAAAATTTGTCTCTTAGCAACGAAAGCGGATTGAGTATCAGAAATAAGGTCCGAAATGACCATAGCCAACCGATTAGCAAGGATTTTCGTAACAACCTTATACACACACCCAATCAAACTAATAGGTCTAAAGTCAGTAACGAATTTAGCATCCGTTACTTTAGGAATCAGCGCTATAAATGACGAGTTACACCCCTTCGAGAAATAGCCGTTAACAAAAAAATGCTCAACAGCGCTACAAAAATCCGGCCCAACAAAGCTCCAAAATTTCCTAAAGAATTCAAACATATATCCATCCGGACCCGGAGATTTATTCTCTCCACAGTCCCAAACAGCCTTACGGATTTCATCACGAGACACATTGCTATCCAAATCAACGACTTGATCTGGAGATAGCCGATTTGTGAAAACGGAATTCAGCTTGAACCGACCCAAAGATGGTTGTTTAAACCGAGCTTGAAAATGATTTCTGAAGGTTTCATTCACCTTACAAGGATCAGTACACCAAAGACCATCAACAAATACCCCCCGAATCGACAGTTGAGAACGTTTCTTATTGATAATACCATGAAAGAATTTCGAGTTTTCGTCCCCCTCTATCGCCCATTTAATTTTAGATTTCTGTAATGATTCACGGGCTTCCAACATATTAATGTCTTGGAGTTGACGCATCAACTCCATTCGATTA
Source organism: Tanacetum coccineum (assembly GCA_026074375.1). Taxonomy (NCBI): domain Eukaryota; kingdom Viridiplantae; phylum Streptophyta; class Magnoliopsida; order Asterales; family Asteraceae; genus Tanacetum; species Tanacetum coccineum. The sequence goes on along the minus strand of BQNB010057591.1, from coordinate 22,683 downwards.
AGGAGAACCGTATCAGAAACATTACCTTGGTCCAAAGCCTTATCAATATTTCCCAATTCACTTATTAAAGAATTTTTGACACCAAACTGATGAGATTTCCTACCCTTGACCCAGCGTCGAATGATGATCTTTAGGTTCTGAAGTTTTTTCTTAAATCTAATCATGCCATTTGTAACACCCCCAAAATGGGTCGCAGTGGAAATGATGTTCCGGGGGCATTACTTCATAATACCATTGCACCAGTCATGAGAGAACGACCTCTAAGTGGCGTTTAAAAAGTAATCTTGTATTATTTGGACTCCAATGCACATCAAGTAAGCTCCTAGCACTTATGTACCTGAGAAAACATGTTTTAAAACGTCAACAATAATGTTGGTGAATTTATAGGTTTATAAATTTAATGAGGCGGATGGCAAGATTTCCTTGTAATAGAGTAACAAATACAATATCACAAAAATGTATTACGAAATGCACTAAGCTCATGACACTGAAGCTCAACAATGTATGTATCAACTACATATGAATAATGTGCCCAATGTAGATGTTCAACCCGTAACATCTATGAATCCGACATGGTATGCGTTCGTCGTTCCGTTCAACCGGAATACTAGCAAGCGCTACTTGCCCGAACGGGGGTGTTAATTCCCATATAGATCTATTCATAACATTCGCGCTCACATAATGCAATTAACAATTACATCTATGCAATTAACAGTTCATGATGATGGGCATAGTGGGTTATAGCTACTTAGGCAAACTCGTAATATTTGAATTTAAAATGTACTTGCATCCATGTTAAAAACAAACATGATCTCATCCCCGAGATTTGATAAATGATTGAAAAAGTATAAAAGTGGGGACTATAAACTCACATTGAGTATTGATAATGTAGAAGCAAAGTAGTGGCACGAAGAACGATGCAAAAGGCTTTAACCGCAACCTATGAATAAATAATATATATTCACTAAACGGAAAAATAATATAAATACTTGCAATCTTGTCCCTAGTGTGTGCTTGATCTTTATTTAAAATAGTGATATTTGAAAACAATTTCTTGTTTTAAAATGGTCAACTTTATCGGGTTAACGCGGTCAAAATATAAATATATAATTTACGCCTTTGGACATTTAAGAAACTAGGTTGTCTATACTTTAAATTATTAGTTTAGGTCTGTCCTTGGTTTGGTCTCTAAGTGCGTTAAATAGCTGGATGAAACATTGACGTTTTCCTTTTGAATTAAACTTATAAATTACTAAGTTTCATCATGAAGTGTCGTAGAGTTTTGTAATTAATTTCTGTCTTCGTTATTTGACGATATTAAAAAGTAAAAGTACATTTGAAATCTCCGCTGGGAAATCTACAACTTTCATTAAATAAGTTTCGGCTAAAAACGTCGTTTAAGTAGTTAAAAATAATGCTAAACATGTGCGGGTCGCAACACTGCTTTTCAGACTTAGAAAAATAAAGGTTTATTTCAGCATATGACGTTTGCGTATCAGAGTTTTTGTGCTCAGATTGTGACTTCATACTCATCCTTAGGACGAAACAAAGGTACCGGTATAACACAAGGACATACTGGCCTTAGTTTATCTTTTATAAATTTTGAGTGTCGGGGTCGTTAACAGGGTCAAAAAGGGGTCGAAAGGTGGGTGTTCACGCAGCAGGTTGAGACCAGTTGCACACCAAGTGTTCGACAGTTTGTCGATGCTCGTGATGAACACCCCTTTTTAAATGCAAACCACGAGCTGGTCAGTAAACGAAAAGGGGTGATTTTTATTCCAATTTAAAGATGGCACTTCAGGCTGTATTTAACATTATTTAGTTCATTATTTCACTTTGTAAATCCATCACAATAATTCGAGGAAAAGGCCTCGCTGGCTGTTTTACTAAAGAGGGTAAAGTGCACATGTTTTTCCTAGGATTTTAAAAGGATCATAACTTACTCGTTTCTTAACCATTCTTGTCGATTCAAATTGTTAGATAAAGCTTAATAGATCAACTACAATTCGCAACTAAGTTCTGGATTTATAAAGCATGATTACTAGCCGAATTATATTCCCCAAACCACCATATTTCCATGAGTTAAAAAGAAATGAGTTAGGAATATGGTGATTACACAATTCAACTATTATGCATTCGACATAATATTTGGCATAACTAGGGCTTATTCTAGGATATGTTAGCAGCATGATTTACTCATTTAAACAAGGTGATCACACCCAAAACCAATGTATTGTTTATATTTTATGCGAATATCAGAAGGTATGCAAAGTTTTTCAAGAATTGATTTCATAAAAAATTTCTACATAAGTTTTCTCAAGCACACATACTAACGACATAAAATAGCATACCAGAAAATGAAAAGGTTTATTGTGTGATACTCACAACGCTTGGAGAAAGACGTGGGTATGACTTGACCCAAACGGAACCCTAATTGCTTAACTCTTGAGATTTGACCCACTTCCAAACCAATGTTCTATACTAGCTTGCACTCCTCTAATACCCTTGTAACTTCACGTAGACCACACCCTATATTTCTTGGGTTTCGACTAGAAGGAAGAAACAAAAGAACGAATTTAGTGTTTTTAGGGTTTTTAGGGTTTATGGAGAAAACGAAGGTGTAAAGATTGTGTGTGTGTGTCGAAAACAGAAGTAGAATGACAAGGAAAACCAAAGATAAGGAGAGGGTATGATGATAATTTGAGGTTGTATTGCTCTTTGTGTTTTTCTTATCCAAGTTTGCCAAGGAGTATGCACTCCTTATATACTTACAAATGATGCAGGCATAGTGTTTACATAGAAGTCACATTCGAATGTTTATTCAAATGGGGTAAGGGATTTTTGGGGCTCATCATGGTCAAAGTACAGTATATAAAAGATGGGTACTGTGTTATGCAATGGGTAGCAAAATAAAAGGGTAGTAGCTAGATTTATCACCAGAGTTTGTATAGGTTTTGTAAAAAGGGCTTTGGGCTTTTATACATTGGGTAATAGGGTTATTTTAGGATGAGATATTTGCGCACTTATCTAGTCGAATAATACAGGTTTTTAGGATTTGGAAACAAAATTATACGTGCCTCTTGGCTATATTGTAGGGAAGCTCATTTGTTTCTTGTATGATATTTATTGCTTAAGAGTTTTGTTGCTTGCCTTATTTGAAAACAAAGAAGAACTAAGCCTTGTCCTAAAAGTACTTATAGATTATACACTAAGTGATGAAAGAGAGGAATGGAACGTGTTCGATTTTGGTTAACTAACTTGAAAAGAGACCGCTAACTATACTTCTTAAGCTGAAACTAGCACTAATTCTCGTTTATTAACATTCTTGTTTAAACTTATTTATTAAAACTTAACTAGACTATTTAAATAAGAAAAAGTAAGCGCGTAAAACTCTATAAATAAGGAAATAATGGGATAATTGAAATCGTAACGTGACCTGAAAACTCGGGGTGTTATATATCTGGGGAAAAGATCAAGAGACAGCTTTCCAATTCCTAAAACAAAAAATGTATGAAGCTCCAATCTTAGCATTACCGGAAGGAAACGATGATATATTTTCGTTTTATTGATATGCATCTCTTCAAGGTCTAGGAGCAGTATTAATGCAAAAAGAAAAAGTTATTGCATATGCATCTTGACAACTCAAGCCGCACGAAGAAAACTATACCACTCATGATCTTGAATTAGGAGCAGTAGTATTCCCTCTTAAAATATGGAGACACTATCTATACGGTACAAAATGTACAGTGTTCACTGATCACTGATCACAAAAGCCTTCAACATATTCTTCATCAGAAAGAGTTAAACATGAGGCAACGCCGTTGGCTAGAATTGCTTGCAGATTACGATTGTAAGATCCGCTACCATCCTAGAAAGGCAAATGTCGTAGCATATGCCTTAAGCTGAAAAGAACCATTTCGAGTTAGATCATTAATCATGACCATTCGTCTAAAATTACCATCACAAATTCTTGAAGCCCAAAATGAAGCACTTAAAGAAGAAAACATCAAGGCTAAAAACCTATGAGGAATGGACAAATCATTTGAAACACGTCCTGATGGAACTCGTTGTATTAAGAATCGAAGCTGGTTACCACTCTTTGGTAATCTGAGGGACTTGATCATGCATGAATCTCATAAATCAAAATATTCCATTCACTCGGGTTCTGACAAGATGTATAAGGATCTTAAGAAACTCTATTGGTGGCCTAACATGAAGGCAATCATCACTGAATATGTTGGCAAATGTTTAACATGTTCCAGAGTTAAGGCAGAATGTCAAAAGCCATCCGGCTTACTGGTACAACCAGTGATCCCTATGTGGAAGTGGGAAAGAATAACAATGGATTTCGTCACAAAACTACCCAAAACCTCAAACGGACATGACACAATTTGGGTCATTGTCGATCGCCTTACCAAATCCGCACATTTTATTCCTACCCGGGCGACAGATAGTATGGAAACCCTTACAAGGTTATACATCAAAGAAATAGTCTCCCGGCATGGCGTGCCAATATCCATCATCTCGGATCATGACACTCATTTCACATCCAGATTCTGGCAATCATTACAAAATGCTTTGGGTACTCAATTAGACATGAGTACGACATATCATCCCGAAACCGATGGACAAAGTGAAAGAACCATCCAAACACTCGAAGACATGCTTCGAGCCTGTGTCATAGACTTTGGAAAAGGATGGGAAAGACACTTACCATTGGTGGAATTCTCTTACAATAACAGTTACCATGCCAGTATTAAGGCAGCACCGTTTGAAGCACTTTATGGTCGAAAGTGCAGATCACCTGTTTGCTGGGCCGAAGTTGGAGATGTTCAACTCACGAGACCAGAAATAATTCATGAAACCACTAAAAAGATAGTGCAAATTCGACAATGCTTGCAAGCTGCAAGAGATCGGCAAAGAAGTTACGCCAATGTCAGGCGAAAGCCTTTAGAATTTCAAGTTGGAGATCGTGTTATGTTAAAAGTGTCACCTCGAAAAGGTGTCATTCGTTTTGGAAAGCGAGGAAAGCTTAATCCCCGGTATATTAGACCATGTAAGATTCTTAAAAGAGTCGGTCCATTAGCATACAAACTAGAGCTTCCTGAAGAGCTTAGTAATGTCCACAGTACCTTTCACGTTTCTAATCTAAAGAAATGCTTATCTGACGAATCTCTCATCATTCTAATGAAAGAGCTTCGGCTTGATGACAAACTCAACTTTATGGAAGAACCAGTGGAAGTTATGGATTGAGAAATCAAGCAACTAAGACAAAGTCATATTCCTATAGTCAAAGTACGATGAAACTCTAATAGAGGACCATAATTTACGTGGGAATGCGAAGATGAAATTCGTGCCAAATATCCTCATCTATTTTCCAATATCACTTCCAAGTCCAATTAAATCTTGGGACGAGATTTCTGTAAGGATGGGGGACTATAACAACCCGTAATTTTCATCAATACAATATCTATCTATTAAATTAGATGCAATGTAACATCTTTATATACCACATTTATACAGGGAAATTTTTTGCTTTATTCCATTATGCAACGTAACTTGCATAACTAAAGTAAACGAGCTCACGCAACCACCTATGCAATCTCTATCTATGTTTATATCAAGCAAACATCATAACATATCAAGTCAATAATCTATTATCCATTTATCATGTACGTTATCTATTTAACATAACGATATTATCAAATGAACATTATTCGTTAACGTTTATGCTTAAACCCTAATTTTATGTATACATTCAAAATGAATGTACAAGCAAACAAAGCAAGTGTACAAGTAATCTATGCATAAAAATTCAAATATGAGTTCCCTCTAAAATAATGTACAAGCCCTTTAATGCACAATGTATAAGTAAGTAATGAACGAATTCAAAATAAGCATTTTCCCACCATTTTTCCTAAGGATTTCATACAAGCCACTTAAGCACAAAGTACAAACTCTAATGCATGACATTTAAACAACATTTCCCTCCATTTTACCCGCCACCATTTTTCCCTTCATTTTTACCCATTTTAAACTTAAACCACTAACCTAGCTCCTCTATGACTAAGCTACTATGTCTCCAAGCTACTTACAAGCTCCTCAATCACATTCACTGGCTACCAAGAAAGCCACATCACCCCCTTGTTGATCCTTGTAAGCCGCAACCACAAATACCCCTCCAACACTTCATGGCTAGTTTTTAGCTTATAAGACTCACACTACTAGCTCTCCATTGTCATCACCACTAGCTATGATACTAAGCATGATACCAAGCTTGGGCACCAAGGGATTTCGACACTATAAAAGGGACGCACCCTTCCTCACTTCAAACCATACCTCAAACTCAAACACAAACAATAATGGAGTCTTAAGAATAGCCAAGAAGGATCAAGAAAGGCCACAAGACCAAGAGTGAAGCCAAGGAATCAAGAAAAGAAGCCCTGCGGTTCTTTTCTAGACGTACGAACCAAATAAGCCCCATTCGACCAATTTTCCAAATTGTAAGCTCGAATCCTTGTTCTATAAGCTATTTTTATGTTTTGAAACTCTTATAAGTATCTTATAATAATGTTTGAACCCTTGTTAAAAGCCTTGAGGCTCACACCCACTCGTTTTTAATTTCTAAAACCAAACGAGCCCTATTAAACCCTAGTAACTCGTTTTCTTAAAATCTATAAACTAAACTTATAAGATGTTGTTATAAGCTATTCCTATAAGCTTATTAGTCATTTCTAAAAACATTTTATCAATCCTTAAAAGCTTTAACCCATTGGATTAATTTTTATAAACCAAACAACCCATTTTATGTTTTTAAGCTCGTAAACCTTTTTCAATAAGCTATAAGCTCGTAAAAGCTATTATTCCTAACTTATTTTAGCTTATTATGATAAGTTATAACCTACAAATCTCTTTAAGGAACCTAAAATAAGCTTACATGTAATTTGGACTTGTATGTAAATTATTTACATGCAAGGGGAATATTTATAACGTTGGGAAATTCAATAACTACAAGAGCCATTTTTGTAATTAATATTAAAGCTAAAACTCTCCAAGATTGTTCCTTGCGCAGTTATAAAGTTTAAGGATTAAATAATATATACTTTAATATATATAAAGGACTACTTTTGTAATAATTATATTCAAGGGTAATTATTGCCAATTTAATAGTTCTAAAATATAACAATATTATATTTTTATATTAGATAATAAAAAAATATAAAATATTATAAAACTATAATTTTATCAAAATCCTATACATTTTCCGTTATTATTCATGATCGACCATATAAATCAAATACGTTATGTATTTAACGTAATTTATCATCAACTAGCTTTTGAAGAAACATAAAATCTTAATCGTAACAAGAAACTAGGGATTTTCATGTGAGGGGTATCCATTTGCGGGTATTCGTCTTGATGAGTTTTGCAGTGTTTACAGATTTAAAGGCCTGGCTCCCTCAAACGATACTGCGTGGCCTCTGAATTATGATAGCCCGAACAGTGATGCAATAATTCCATAAATTAATCAATCAAAGATATACGTTAAACTTTATGAAGTTTTAGAAACATAATCAATCCAAACAAGACTTGACATAATACACCAGGTTTTTGCCGTGACGAAGCCGTAACTTCACAGATAGACTTTGCCACAATCAATTTTCCCAGTACTGTTAAGGTGAGTTCATCGCTCGCATTTCATCTTTTAACTATTTTACTAAACCCTCGAAGGATACATGTCTATAAAACCAATGAAATGCAAGAATTTTCCTATATTCTATCTGATACATTATTGCCTAAGTACCTACTTTTTCCATTAAGACCCCACTATCATGAACCGTTAATTACTCGTCGGGGTAAGCGCGAATGCTGTGAATAGATCTATTTGGGACTGGACTCCCCGTTGGTGTACCTATACTTTCGGTAACCAATAGCACTTCATTTGAATAGCTTTGCGGGTGTTTGGCAAAGACACCCATTGGGGCAATTATTTGTGGATATTGATTAACCTAAGGCTTCGGTGTCATGAGCTTAGAGCAATAATATTGTTTTCTATGATAATTGTACATGCATGCAATTATTACAAACTATGGGTGTATAACAACGTAACCCACTATTGAACTTGCATTCAAACTACTTTACTTAAACCTATGAATTTCACTCAACCTTTGTGTTGACTTTTTAGCATGTTTATCTCAGGTAATTGAGCAACTTATGGCACGGAGTGGCATGGACTTGAAGATGGCTAAACTGTTATCATTCAAACTTTATGTTTTCATGTAGATTTTGGGACCTCACTTTTTGTAAAAACTCTGATGAATAAATGAATGATAACACAATTTTCCAAAAACGTCTCTTTACGATTCGTTTTCTATGATTATGACTGTTGTACTATGAAATAACACCCCAGATTAGCTTTTGCTGCTATATATATGACAAAATGGGGGTGTTAAAATATGAGTTGAGGGTTGAACTTGGTTGAACTCATGCATATTCTATGGATTCGCAGCTATTGAAGATAACTGGCTTCTTCAAACGTCGGAGCATCATATGGAGTGAATAAAGTATTGCCATCAAAATCTGCAAAGTCTTCTTAAACTAATTCAATAGCATCATCGAACAAGATTAGAGAAAGTTGTTCTTCTGAAGAGGATACAAATAGAGGAGCCTCCTCATCTTTGACGATGACAAAGTGTGTCGTCATTATTAGGAGTTGGTCATGCAGCGGAATTGATAGACACCTCAGGAGATCTCTTATCAAAATATTCATTGTACATTGGACCGAACAAATTATCCAAATCTTCTTTTGACGGTATAGAAGTGTATTCTGCTGAAGAATCATCATTATTGAAGCGGTTTGTCTTGAGTTCCAAATAGTTATGTTTAGAAGCCTTAGTTATAAGTTCATCAAACTTGACATGGATGGTTTCCATGATCGTTCTCGTTCTATGATTATAGATCTAAAACCCTCTGGATGACTCTAAATTGCCGATAAAGATTCCAAAGTCTACTTTAGGTTTCATTTTTCCAAGGTCTTCTCGATCATTTGTTGGATAACAAAGTGATCTGAACACATGAAAGTACACCACATTTGGTTTTCTTCCTCGAAGAAGTTCATACGGAGTCTTGTTATGCCTTGTATGAATCAATGAATGGTTTTGAGTGAAGCAAGCGATGGAGATAGCTTCGGTCGAAATAAATTTCAGTGATTTTGAAAAGATAAGCATTGTTCGAGCAACCTTTACAAGAGTACAATTTCGTCTTTCGAGCACACTATTTTGTTGAGGCGTTCTTGCAATTAAGAATTGTAGCATAATACCTAACTTTTCATATGATCCTGAAGTGTCTGGCTTAAATTTTTTTAAACTCAGTTTCATTGTCATCGGTGTGTGTTTGTGTGTGTGTTTAATTTTTTTGGGGGGGGGGGGGGGGGGGGGGGGGGGGGGGGGGGGTTTTTTTTTTATAAAAAAAAATTGTAACTTTCTAAATTTGAACTTTGAAATTCAATTGAACTTCTTGATCATCTCAGGAGCCTCATCTTTTGTTCGAAGAAAATATACCCACGTATAGCGAGAATAATCATCAACAATCACCAAAATATACTTCTTTCTGTTGATACTTTCTACCCTCATTGGCCTGCATAAATCCATATGAATCAATTCCAACTTGGAATGAGTACTTGGAACCAATTTAAGTGGAAGAGTAGCTTTCTTACTCTTTCCTCGCTCGTATGCAGAACATAGATGATCCTTGTCATATTTGAATTTCAAAAGATCAACAACCACATCTTGTTTGGTGAGATGATTAATAGTACCAAAGTTTAGGAGCGAGAGTTAACCATGATTTTGTTGAAGTGGCCTTGGACATCAGGAAAACAGGAGAAGAAGCTTCCATATCTGAAATGGAGATCGTATATAAGTTTGAATCACGAGCACTTGTCAATAGATCATCTCCTTCTAGATTTCAGACATAGCATGTTTTGGATCGAAAAGCAACTTCCAAATCACCGTCGTAGAATTGCCTTACATTGAAGTGGTTGTGTCCAAGACCTTCAACATAGTATACATGACGGATAGTGATATTGCCATGTAGATAATCGCCATAGCTTGTGATTGCTACAAAGTGATCACTTCTAAAGCGAACTGTGTCCATGAATTTCTCAATGAGATTTCTTAGCAGTTTAAGATTCCCAGTCATGTGCTTTGAACATCCACTGTCAACAATCCACAGAACGATTTGGATCACTTGCATCACATGAAGAAAACACAAATGGAAGATTGGATGGTTTGGCTACTCATTTTCTAATGGGAACCGATGTGTTAGAGTAAGATACTATATGATATCTTCTTTTAACAACACTCGAATTTGCATTAACAGTTAAGCACTTAGGAGACCAACCAACAATTAGTTATGTTTCATACCATTTTTTCCACTTTTTACTGGTGTTTATTTTTTTCCTCATGTATTTTCTAAGTGAAAGTTCTTGCACTAATATTAAAGTTGATCTAAAAGCAGCAAAGTCCTTATTTTTCACACTTAAGGGAGTAACTACGACAAACCTAGTTTTTGCTACTACAGAAGTAGCATCTAAAGACTTAGATTTGGTAGTTCCAGGAGTAGTGAATAAGGCTCTTCTAACTTTTAAATTTATAGACAACTTATATTTTAGAAGACATTTATCATGACACGGGGTAAGCATATTTTAATCATAAGAAGCACATAATACATCCTTCACTTTAGGAGCATTTTTAACATCAACATTTGTTACAATCTTTTGTTTTGAAGAACATTTTTTTAGACGCAACATTTATCCTTTTATTTGTCCTAACGTAAACTTCTACATCTTCTAAATGAATCTTAGTGTTTGACCAGACACTATGCTTAGACGATGAGCCTCTACTTGATGGTCTTCTAACACTAGTAACATCTTTCAGTCATGTGGAAGTTGAAACACACTTATTAAATCTTATGTACATACTTTTTGTTTATTTGCAGTGTTAACCTTGTACATTCCCGATGCTATGACATTGGTATTCTTATGAACCTGTTTTTTTGTATGTGAAGTATGTTAAGTGACTATTTTTGTCAAAACATTTTACTCTTTAGTTTTTGGAATAAAAATTTTGTTTTGAGGAAATTGTTTATTAATCGGTGTAACACAAAGAAGTTTACCAGAAATTGAAGGTTTGTCAAACTTAGTATTTACAGACTTACCTTTTTCAATAGTTCTTATCATGGCTTTTAGCTCAGAGATTGTTATCAAAAGATCTTGATACTGTGCCCTTACATCCCCATATGCATATGTCTTTTGATTAACACTCTTAATCAATTCATTAATCTCCTTTTGAGACTGAGTCTGTGTCCTTTTGATTGAATCAAAAAACTTTTGGTATTCCAATTTGATATTTTCACGTTCTGTAAGCAAAGACTATACTTGAAATCCTAAAGACACGTTCTCATTCTCAAGCTTCTCTATTTTAGATATCCAAGAGGTTTTACAAAGATTTTTCAAAGAATATTCACAATTTGTGTTCTCTTTTTGATGTTTCAGTTATAGTTCAAACTCAATACATTCAAGAATCTTGATTCGTTTATGCGAATTCTCTTGGACATCAATGGATTCCCTCTTAACTTTCTCAATTTCAACAGTTAAATCATCATTCATAGATTCAGAACACATCAACACACATCGTTCTATATCATGCTTAAGTGTTGCTTACAAGATATGATCATTTAAAATCTCATTTTGTTTCCATGTTGCATCAAGATCACTTTCCATTGATTCAAAAACATCCATCGTTGCTTTTTATACTTCTAGAAAACTGTTTTGCAAGATTTTTGAAAACCGAATGCAAGTAATTAAGAATCAGGGTCACCTTTTTACAACAAAAGTCATGTAAAAGTGTTTCCTCTCGACTTGTAAAGAAAATACTTTTTGGAGTAGATTAAATTTCAAGAGTGTGTACAAGTTTTTAAATTCATTTTCCATTTTATGAAAATGGTTTATCAAATTACTTGAACTTGGCATTGTTGCAGGTGGTGGTCTCGATGTACTTGCATTTGAAATTCTACTTCAGCATCAAGTTCGTTATACTTAGTTTTCTTCATTAGTGATCATTACATAGAGCCTACAGAATTGAAGATTCAAGAAATGGTTAACATATGGGTTTCAGAAGAAGCTTATTGCTAAAATATTTAACCATTTACATATGGCATTGAGGTGAAGGTTTTTACTACTGCTAGTCATTATTACTACTGCTAGTGTGAGTTTCTACTACTCAAGTTCATTTTTCTTATTGTGCGTCATGGAGGGTAATTTGAGGAGTTAGAACGTTTAGATTATAAGTGTGATATTGGTTTGTAGTGGTCAAGATCAAAGTTGCTTATACTCATAAGTCTCTTATTGAATTATGACAAAAAGGGGAAGAAATATTAACAGGTTGCAACTTGTAGATTCTTGGTGTGGCATGGTACAAAGGAAATCTACTTAAGGGGAGGTTTGTTTCATTCAGTGAGATCCATGATCTCAACTTCAGAGGAAGCTTTGATTAAAGCCTTTATGATGAAGTTCGTCCAAGAACATTATTTGTTTTGTCATCATCAAATAGGGGAAGATTATTGGGAATTATAGATTTGATGAGACAAAAGAAACAAGTAATGAAACAAAATGATCAAAATCGTCATTAAAGAATTCTATAAGCTGGTGGAGAATTATGGAAGATTTGGTCAAAGATATCAAAAAATAAAGATTCTAGAAAATCTTCTTAAGAAGATAAAGATAACAGAAGATATTCCTAAATGTTTAAAAGATTTATTTGTCTAATGTTTATCTTCCTTTGTAAGCCTTGGTATCTCTCTATATAAAGAGATTCATAGGCGTGTAGTTTAGTATACACAGAATAGAGAAAAACGTGTGTGTGTATCTTAAGATGTAGACGTCTAGTTTGTGTGGTGTAGCCTCAAGATCAAGGTAACTTGATCCTTGTTACAGGTGGTAACACGATCTATACTGATCATATAGATTTGAGGCTTGGTGGAAACGTATGGTAATAAAACCTTGTTCAATAACATTGATGTTCTTTATTTAATTCCGTTGTGTATATTGTTATCATTGTTATTGTTAATCCTAGATATAAGATCTAAACAATCTGAGCTTAAACGATCTAAGGAGTTTTATTAAACTCAACAGAGAGGGTATTTATAAATACACATGGTAAAGTTTTTTTATTAATATAAAACGGTAAGATTTAAGGGGGCCACCAATTACACACAAACCAACAAGGTAACCGGCTCACATCTCTCTTGTTTTTCCCCTTGCCTCACGCTTGACAGAGGTGGTGGCGCGTGACGAATGGCTTCATGACAAGGCTCACACTCCTATTGGGAGCAGCCTTAGCGCCACCTCCTGGTAAAGGTACAAGGTATGACACGTGGAGTGACAAATGAGACTTTTCGGTTAAGGAAATCAAACCCACATAGCTTAATATGGGTCATAGTCATCTAAATAACCGTTAGGTTATAAGTCGCATCTAAATATGCGTTGGATAATGATTTTTTAATGACAATCAATTATCTCACAACGTATCATTTATATATGGGAGGTGATTTGCACACTCTTTTTTTTATTGGCACACTCAAAAGTATAGTGACTTGACATTTATACCCTTGTAAGAATGGATATGAGTAAAAGTGATGTAAGGGTATAAATATTAAGTCACCATACTTTTGAGTGTGCCAATCAAAAAAAGGAGTGTGCAAATCACCTCCCTTTATATATGCATGATTTGAAGCAACGATCATTTAGTTTGGTTGTGAGTCTCACGAGATCAATTAAATGACTTGATTCTTATATTGACGATAGGCTTAGGTTGTGATACATGGATCCCAACTGTGTTAGAGACAAATAATTATAGTTCATGTTTTTGGTGTGTTATACTTGTTCTTTAGTCCCATACTTAGAGAGGCAGGTACGTTGTGCCATGGCTTGGCGTCATGACCTCCAACCCTCCCCTTTCTTTGGCACACGACACCGCGGCTGGCGTCATGGGTTCTCTCGTCGTGGTGACCAGCCACCACGGTAGAATTTTCTTGATTTTATAAACTTTTCAACCGTTAGAAAACGGTAGGGTGGGGTTTTTGAACGTTTTTTTGTACTTAGTACCCTAAAAATTACAAATTTTTACCCTTTAAAAATCCTATAAATACCTCCTTATTTTTTCATATTTTACACACACTTCCAATATATTTTATAACATACTATTTTCTACTTCTCTCATTTTTTTCTCAACAAAATGAATCCCAACCCAAATTGGATTTCCGGTATGCTAAACGAGCCACCAAACCAAATTCCGTGCTTGTCTTCGAATCTGACCAACAATCCGACGTCCTCCACTCAACTTCCATACAACCAAATTCCTTACTATCTCAACTACAACCCATATGTTAATCCCGACGAACAAATGCTATTTAACCAATGGAAAATGTAACAACAAATGCAATATAACCAATTTTCTCAACAATAACCAAACCAACCCGCTGCTTCCCACCACAGTCCGACTAACAATCATACCAACCACAAGATGACGACGAAGAAGAAGACGAGCCGGTACCGACCCTCACGCTGGGAAAAACAAAAGCAAGACGTGCCAAGCAAATAGCAAAGAAAACCAAAGCACCGCAAGCCAAAGGGTTCCGACCCCGACATTTCTAGAGCCAAGGTGAGGAGTTGCTTTTGACGGAATGTTTCATTCAAATATTCGAGGATCCGAAACTAGGTTCGGATAAAAAAATTATACGTTTTGGTATAAATTTCTCGACGTATACAATGAGGAAGCCAAGAAAAACAACTACACGATTCGTACCAAGAACATGTTGACGGGAAAGTGGACTCCAATGAATCGAGATGTCCAAAAGTTTAATTCGTTAGTGCTCGAAACAAACGTTATGAATGGGGATAATGGTGATGATTGAATGACGAGGGTAGAAATATTTTATAAAACACACACGGGTTCAGATTTTAAGCACAAGAGCGCTTGGCTATTTTTGAAAGACAAGTACAAGTGGAAAACTCCCGAATCGACATTGGCAAGACGAAATCGTCTTCGGGTTACCAACGAGGAACCCGAGCATTTTGGAAAAGACGCGTTGCCACGGCCACGCGAGGCACAACGAATTGCTAAGAGTCAACGTTCGTCGAACTCGACCGCTAGTTTCGGTTCAAACCCGGTAATGTTTCAAGAAATAATGCAACAACAATACGAGTTAGACCGTAAGGCAAAGATAGAGGTTATCGAACAAGAGGCAAACACGAGAGTTAATTTAATCAATTCTCAAAAGATTTCCGAGGACTTACGAGTGCTACAAATCGACACACGCGGGATGGATCCGGTCGACACGGCTATCATTAACGCCCAAAAAGCATGAATCTGGGCGTTATATCCAACACAAACTAGTTAACTTTATATATTTTTATGTTTACATTTTTTTCGTATTTTTTTTATTTCTATGTAATGCATTTTTTTATTAATGTGATGTGTTTTAATTTTAATGAAGTTTATTTAAGTTATATTGTTTATTTTTTATTTTATGTAAATGAAAAAAAAATGTCCCATGGCACTACATTTTCTAGTGCCAAGGAGTACGGCACAAAATGTGGTGTCGAATGAATTCTGGTGCCATCGGGGTTTTTGCTGATGTGGCTGTACTTTTTGGCTATGGCACCACCCCACGGCACGAGGATACCTAACACTCTAATTGTTTATGTTTTCTTTTTTGGTTGTCACAAATTAATTGTTCACTTTTAAAAAAAGATAAAGAAGTTAGATTAAGTTAATCACGTTGCAAATACTTAAAGATTATTATTACAAAATTTAAAGAAGTTATAAATTAATCAGTTAAAGATAAAACTGTTAATTTACAAAATGTCATAAAAAGAAAACTGTAATAATAATATTTTCTTAAACCGTGTATTTTTTGTCAACTAACAATTATTTTGAAACGGATGTAGTAACAGATTAGAACACCGATTTAAGTATAGTCTAAGATTAGACATTCTCCATGGTGCTGCTTTACTTTTTTAGCACGCCATGTCAACAAGGATTCGGTGGGTATACCTCATGTTGTTATCTATAAGGAGGTATTGGATACTTAACTAGATGAAAGCCGACCATCATTTTCTTTTAAGTAGGTTATTAAACAGTCTCGGAAAAAAATGGATTATACATCTTTTAAGTAGTTGCCAAAGACTTCGGTTCATTTTTTATTTGTTTTTAACGGTCACGTTGCTGGTAAGAGCTCACGGTACGGGGCGGGGGGGGGGGGGGGTGTTTTTGGCGTTTTGGACGAAAATGAGACACGAAAACGCCACAACCACAACAAAAGTGGCGTTTTGGTGTCTCGCGCCTACATCCCCAGTCCAAATGGTCTCAGAAAACGCGACCTGAAAACGCGAGACACCGTACCGTGTCTCGCATTTTCAGGTCTCGCGTTTTCGCGTTTTATTTTATTTTTTTAAATAATTTAAAAAAAAACTATCCGTTATAAAACGGTAGTTTTAAAAATGTAGCCATTTTTATGGGTTTTGTTCCAAAATTACCCACTTTAAACACTATAAATACCAATACAACTCCCTTTTTTATATATCACTTCCAATCTTTTATATATTGCTTCCAATCTTTTATATATCTCTTCTAATTTTCACATATCACCTCCAATGGATCCAATATGAATTCGAATCCAAACAATTGGATAAACGAATATTTCGTCAACCTACAAAATTCTTCGTCTTCATCTAATCCCCCTACTTCGTCATCCGCCAACTCCATCAACTCCCAAATGCCATCACGCCCCAACATACAAATCCCAAACCCGTTCGCCAACTTTCAAGTCCCAAGCCAAAACCCGTTTGTCAATTGTACTCCCGAGCAATTTCAATTTTGGTTATCACAAACACAAACTTCTCAACAATTCCAACAAACCCAACAATCCCAACAATCCCAATTTCCACTCCATTCGTCCCAAGAACCACAAGCCGATGCCGAGTACGAGGGAGGCCCGTCACACAGACAAAACCGAAAAAAATTGTGCGCTAAAGAACAAGCTCGGGATGAACAACCCCGGGAAACTAAAACCGATCGGTCCTTTTGGACCCAAGAGGAGGAAAGACTTTTGGCGGAATGTTTCATCGAAGTATCCGAAGATCCAAAAAATAGGAGTGACCAAGCGAGGGATACTTTTTGGTACAAAATTCTCGCCATATACAACTTTCGAGCCGTGGAACAAGGTTTTAAGGTGCGAAATAAAAATATGTTGACGGGTAAGTGGACGCCGATGAATCGTGATGTCAACAAGTTTAACTCGATTTACGACCAAACAAACCTTTTAAGTGGCGAAAATAAAGAAAATGTGTATACCCGGGTACTCACTTTGTTTCATGATCAACAAAAAAGCGAGTTTAGATGTAACACCCCGCCCCGAAACGGGCCCGAATGTCACACTTACGGAACCAAAACATATGCAAGCGGAAGACTTTACTAATAAAATGGGTTAACAAAATTTTATCAATTACTAAGGAAATACAAAGTCTATACATAAGGGTCTTCTATGATAGCAACTGATCCAAAATCCAACTTCTAAACAACTTATAGTGTAGATATGGTATGCTAGTCCCTCAAGATGGTCCAATATAAGCTCCTATGCACTCTTCGCTCGTATCCCAACTTCCCCTGGTTACCTGCCGCGAGAAAAAGAAAATGCGGCTGAGCTAAAAAGCTCAGTGAACAGATATAAACAAAACATATAATTAATAATAATAAAATAAATAAATAAATAAAAATAATAATTTTAATATTTATAATAACAATAAATAATAAATAAATAAAACGTCTTCTTTGTTTTGTGGCTCAAATGAATTCTCACAAGTAAGAAATGGTTTCCACATCAATTATAATGGAAATGGTTTCCACAACAATTACAAAGGACCAAACTCTTCAAAGAATTCAAATCTCCAAATTTTTTCTTTCTCTATCAACCAAACAATGAAAATGAAATCAATTCCATTTCTCTTCCTCTATTTCCCTCTACCAAACATACCCTAAACAAATTGTAAAGCGAAGAGTTCCATTTTCTCGAGATATAACTTCACGTGTATATTGAATTCCATCATTTCCATCCCAACGAGTAAGGAA
Organism: Tanacetum coccineum; assembly: GCA_026074375.1. NCBI lineage: Eukaryota > Viridiplantae > Streptophyta > Magnoliopsida > Asterales > Asteraceae > Tanacetum > Tanacetum coccineum. The sequence continues at coordinate 4,498 of BQNB010057591.1, read as the reverse complement.
ATTTCAATTCTCTGTGTTTTTTTAGCTTTAGAGTATGTTTGACATCAAAGATTATGAGGAGATTACGATTATTTTTTAAAAAAATAAGCTATTTAAAATATAATTTTTTTTAGCAAATGAACTAATATGAGACTATAAAAAAATAATCTTTTATAATCTCTTAAAAATCAAATCCTACTTCATGTAGCTTATAAAAAATAATTTCTTTTCATAATCTCCATCTCTATCTTTATTTACAGCTCCATTTTCAGTTCCATCAACATTTACTTTCGTCTAACATACTCTTAAGCAATCGTCAAAAGTTGTAAAAAAAGTATTAAATCAGGAAGTCACGTGACCTCGACATTTTTTTACCACTTTTCAAAATATCAATAAAACCTTCACCCCCAAAATTATTCCATCTCCATCAATATTTTCCAGATTTGACTTTCTTCTTATCAATATTGATAACCAATGTTTCAATTTGGTAGTTGTTAATTTAATCGCCACTTTGGTGGTGTATTGTTTAAAGATTCTTTTTTTTCGTGGGTTATATAAGGTGGGTTTTCAAAGGGTAATTTGAACATAATTGATTGAAATGTTCAAATTATTTTATAAATTGTTTTTGGTAGGGGTGAGCATGGTTCGGTTTGGTTCGGTTTTCGTATAAAACCGAAACCGAACCGAAAAATTTCGGTTTTTGATTTTTAGAAACCATTCGGTTTTGGTTTTATATCGGTTTGGCTTTTCGGTTGTCGGTTTATTTTCGGTTTGGTTTTTTGGTTTTTTCGGTTTCTATACAGTTTATCGAGCTTTGTTTTTACAAAGTCGATTTGAAATACACCATAAACCAACACCTTTAAATCTTTAAAGAAATAATCCAAAAAAAAAAACACAACAATGACAATAAGAAACAAATGACCATATAAAATCCTAAAAAATATTGTTTATGTGTTATAAAACAACTCAATAACAACGATAAAAACCTAATAAACACAAAAAACTCATAGAAGAGAACTTATTATGTGTCATAAATGGCATGTTCAAGAAGCATATGAAACTAAAAATAGTTACTCGACATAATATAGTTAATCTAGCGGAGCATAAATATTGTCCATTAGCTTTGATCAAAACTTATTTTTGTTCCCATGTTTATAAAGATAGGTTCGGTTTATATTGGTTTTTTTAATGCTAAAACCAAACCGAACCAAAAGTTTCGGTTTTTCAAAATTCGAAAACCGAACCATCGGTTTTTTAATCAGTTTCGGTTTTACGGTTTTTTTCGGTTTAGGTTCGGTTTTTCGGTTTCCTGCACGCTCCTAGTTTTTGGTAACAAATTTGGTATGTCAATCTTTAGCTTGCATATTTTGGTAACCAGATAGAGGTGTTAGTATTCTTGTGTTCTGGTTTTAAACTGCATACTTTGGATTTGTTGTTTCATTTGTTTATAAGAAAATATCAAATAAAATAATTTATTGATTATTTCTCGAGTCGTGTCTCTATAGAGAATCTGAAGAAATGAGTTTTTTTTTTCTTGTTTTTTTAGTAACCATGGTTGCCGATTAATTAATGAAATTTGATCTCATCGTCACACAAATTTTAGTGGTATAGTCTCAAGGCATTTTCAAAAGTTTCTCTTTTCTTTTTTGTAATTTTATATTTTTCTCTGTAATCGCTTCAAATTAACTTTTTATTAAAGAATGTATTTTATTAAGAAAATTTTACGTAAACAAATTACCAATGCAACATTAGGTGCTCAAAACATTTTGAAAAAAATAACGAAATTGTCGTAGTCTAATCACTATATTTCTATGTTTTTCAAAAAGGGAAAAATATTTCGTAATTATTTTTTATTTCAATTCTCTTATTTTACCAAACAGTGGAATTTAATAAATTTTTCTCTCAATTCCGTTTTTAAAATTTTTATTTTCTACTTCATTTCTAATATCTGAAATTATATTGTAAGTGGATAGTGATTAGTGGATATCAAATAATCGTATTCTATCCAATAAATGATTCTAAATCGTTCAAAAAAGTACACTAGTTACTTTATGTTAGGCTCGTTCAAAAAAACTTTATGTTAGGCTTTGTTCAACTAGAATAGTGGCTGCTTAAAAATAGTGAAGTACATGGATGACAACTATTCCACCAAACCACCTTACACCAGTTGAATGAGACACAATTATTTTTTAATTTTATTGACATGTTGAGTATTCAAATTTGATTAAAACATTTTTAAAAGGTTCTAATTAAGTTGTAATATTTTCTTTAAAGTTTGTTAAAATATTCAGTCACTTATAACTTAAGGGACTTAAACTGCTATTATTTTATTCTTATGACTTGGTTTGGTTGTGTTAAGTTTTTATTGCGCAGAGTCCAAAATGAAACTCCCTCGGTTGTATAGAGAGTTGATTACATATAGGGGTTGACACATTTCGTGTCGTCTTTTTCTCTCTCCATTGTTTTTGTTATTAGTCTTTGATCGTCTTGATCCTGTAATCGTTTAGTGTTGAGTGATCTTGTTGTGAGAGATTGCATTCGTAACTGGGGACAATTCGTCTTTCTTGTGTATGTAGTTTGCACCTGTTACAGGACAGACATTCTAAAGTTATTCATTAATAAAGGGGTGGTTGGTTGACTTTATTCACTAGATGCAATGTTGTTGTTCTTACATGGCTAATGAATTTTGTTTCACAATGTGTTTATTTGTGTTTGGTATACACAGATAATGTTATTGCTGTTTTGAGAGAGTTATAGGAGACTTATGATAAAGTTGATGGTTCGTGATTTTTAGTTTGAAGCAAAAACAAATTGTATAAAACAAGGTGGTAGCACTTTTGCTGATTATTATCATAGGTTAAACTTTTTATGGAGAAAATTTTATGTTTTGACTAAACTCTCTGCATGTACATGCGATGCTAATGTTGAGTTAATTATGCATGATCAGTTAATGAAATTAATGGGTCTCGATGATGTGTACCAAACTGTTAGGATTTCCGTTTTAACCAGAGATCCTCTTCTTGATCTTAAAGGTGCTTATAGTGTGTCTAAATAAGAGTCTCGTAGGGGTACTCGTAGTTCATCTAATATCTTTGATTATACATTGCATGTGTCTTCTTTTGATGTTAAGTCTTTTAAAACGCCCATAGAAATACTCTTTTTTCTTTTCTTATGAGGCGATACGTTGTATAGAACTTGCCCTCATACGCCGTATAGGCCAACTGAGATTCAAACATCATTTCCTGGAAATACTATCTCTACTTGCCATAAATTCAGAAAAACCTAAAGGCATATTACATTGATATTGAAAGTCATTTATGTACAAAAGTTTCATAAAAGCAACATGCGAAAGCGTCAACTACATGAAGTTTGGGTGTTAACCCAATCACCCCTGTTTTGACCCATTACTACATAATCTTGTTCTAAAACATAAAATTGACATTAAAGCTTGACTAGAACTAATATGGACATAAAAGACATTTGCCAATAATAATTTGGGACGTAAACAACCTGATAACAAAGAAGTGTGGACGAGATGCTCGTCACCTAAGAACACGATCATTACTGTTCCTTCAAAATCACCTCTTTAATTTACAAGCCCCAATGTCCTTATTTCTTTCACATACATAAAAAGAGGAAACAAGCAATTGTAAGTCAATATGACTTGGTGAGTAAAACAGGAATGATAAATGTAAACTGAAACATAGTATAGCATGAATGCAACGTATCCAATTTTTGATTGAACCATTTACTAAATATCTATTACTAAACTAAAACTAAAGCAAAGCTGAAACTGAATTCTTGGCACTCTGACGTGAGCTAATAACTCTACTATAACTGAAACTGAATATATAACTAAATCTAAAACTGAGACTCAGCTATACAGATTCCGAGCTGATCATTGAGCTATACTTAATCTGAATTGATCATTGTTTTATACTGAACCTGAACTGATAATTAGGCTATACTGAGACTAAACTGATAACTAAGTCAAAAACTAAATATGCAATATATGATCGACTTGCTACTCAATATGCGATATCTGATTGACTTGGTGCTAATATGTGATATCTGATCGACTTACTACCAATATGCGAAATCTAATCGACTTACTGTTGAATATCGGAATTCCATTACAGGCTGCGAGTATTCATATGTGGCTTATACCCTCTTGCACGGATGCAATCCGAGTTCATGTATTGTCGAAAAGCGACATAACTGAATCGTATGCCCTGATATAATACATGCACCATATGAGAGATCTCTAATTCAATCTCATATGAACATTAAATTGAATGAGAGTTTGATGACATCAAATAACGTTACTTTTATAGCATTATTTATCCCATGTAAATAACCCATTTTGTATAATTATTGCAAAGAATTGTTACTTAATCGTTTGTATTTGGGAATTGTAGTAATTATGAAGTACTTGGTGAAGATTAGCTAAAAGGCACGCATTCTAGAGCTTAAACAAAGATATTTTGAAGATTATTGTTCTGACATCCAATACGCCATA
>BQNB010057590.1:5281-38149 GCA_026074375.1 Tanacetum coccineum | reverse complement strand
TCACGGAACATACTACTACATCTCACGCCACATCAAAATAAGGAAGTGGGTATCCACTCTATCACGAGCAGCCAATCGTAACGCACTCACACACGGGCAAAACTGATCTCTCAACTAACACGGAACAATACAAAATACTGCTATCCACAAAGACCGAACAACATTTCCCTCACTAATACGAAATGGTTTAAATACAAATTACCTAATAACTAGAATGATCCGCCATAACCACCATTACAAAAGAAACTCTCCTAATCATAATCATCACTAACCGATGCTACCCGGCTTAGTGATATATATATATATATATATATATATATATATATATATATATATATATACATAACTGCTAACCCAAACCTCATATACCCTATGCACTTCCTCTGGGCTCCTGTCCACTCCTCATACCGTCAATGACCTTAGTCAACTCTAATCGCGCACGTCTCTCCTCAACAAGTTGTAACCGCAAATCCCCGGTTCCTCCATCCTTGTTACATCACTGATGGCCATGCCAACAAGAGCTAACTCTCTGGCATCCGTCTGACTGCCTATGCCTCAAGGGCAATACTGGCCGCCATATCGCTCCAAAATTCATTACGACCCGCCTCGCTAGTCTCGTACTCCGCAAACCCTAAACTGTAACCTTCTAAGAGAAAATATCATCCTAACCCCCCCTTAAGCCTAGTAAATAACTCTCCTATGTCCCTATCGTACCTCTCAAACAGAGCAGGCGATAACTCCTCCAATCGTACTGCATGGTCACGAATCAATCCCCCCTGCATCTCGACTTGAGCTCCTAGCTCAGTCAGAAATCCCTCAGTCTCAGCTGTAGCGGGTGTAGCTACAGGAGATGGTACAGTCAAAGGTACCATAGGCGATGAAATGGGTGATGGAACGTCAGAATGTGATGGAGAAATAGGAAGTGAACCAGATGTCCACTCGGGTGAAGGTGGTGTCTGTACAGGTGGTGCTGGTGGTGGGTAATCAGGAATATCAATATAAATCATACCGTCCTCCGGGTCTGTCCATGTGGTAAGTGTGGGCTGTCTAAATGCTGACACCCTCTCAGGTCTCTCGGACTCTGGTGCCGATCCAGAACCCTGTCCGACCTCAAACGTACTGTATACATCACCCTCCTCTAATGCTAACTCACGGCGCCTCAGCGCTCCATACCCAAGTCCTAAAGGCGCACTCACGGTTTTCCCCACAACCGGAGTTGTCTGCTGCTGACCCCCAAGTATAGCCTCCTCCTCCTCTTCCTCTAAACCAAGTCCATCACTCTCTACACTATGACCCTCGTCGTCTATACCACGACTCTCATCATCCTTACCATGTCTCTCATCATCTAAACCATAGCCCTCATCATGCATACCGGGGCCCTCGACCCCCGCAGTAAGACCCTCGTCCTCCGCAGCAGGATCCTCATCCTCTGCAGTAGGACCCTCGTCCTCTGCGTCCTCACTCACACTGTCAGAATCCATACTCTCCTCTATCTCCTCATCCTCCTCATCATCATCCTCCTCACTATCCTCTACTAACTCAGACGTACCTCGATAATGCTTCCGCGAAGGAAGGTCTAGTGGTGACACAGATGGCGAACTCTCGTAAGAGGACCGAAACCTCTTATGGAGCGCAGACTCAGACATAGCTGCCATCTCTGCCATACTTGCAGAGAGGCCCGATGACATCGTATGTGGAACGCGCACAGCCACACGTGCGGTCCTGCGGAGAATGGGAATCAAAACGGGTGGGGTACTCTCAGATAGCGATATAGGTGGTGCTATAGTGAGGGGTGACTTAAGTGTCTCAGTATCTATGGAGTCCTCGAAAGGCTCGGACTCAGTGTTCGTCCCATCCAAATAAGTCTGCCTAATGGCCTCATAGGGATCCTCAGGAAGTGGCACGGGCACTCAGGAGCTTTGAGCTCCGTCAGCCTGAGTGGAACTCTTCGGGTCAACAAACACTGGGTAGACATCCTATGATAACACGATAAAAAGGGTACAAGTGTAAAATATTTTTATCTAAATTATCAACAACATTATGCTTACATATACAAGTCATTATAGCGTTTGAAATTAGACGTCCGTAATCGTATATATACATATATATCATTATATATATTAAATATAACGGGAAGAATACGAACAACGATTAATCACCGACCAGGTTCGATACCGAACAGGCATAACTGGCCAACACATAAAACACATATTCCACCAAAGCATATTCCCAAATCACGTCGCTACCTGCGACTATCCACAAAATTTCTCAAGGCAACACGCACTACTCTAGGGCAAGCATGGCCAACATAAATCAACCAATCATCGCTACCCGCGACGATTTTACTTACACTCTCTAGGCATCGCACACTACTACTACTAAGGCAGCATGGCAATCCTAAAATCAACACAGTCTCAATCTCAACACTCGCAAGTGTTCTCATCACTTTACATCCTATCATTTTCAGGTGGTCACATTACTCACACATCCCTTCCCTCCTCTAACATAACTTTTGGAAAACTAACCCTATCATTTCATAGTCCTTCCTGAATTAAGCATAGTTGATCAGGCTATGCGTAATTTAGGAATAATACCATGAACTGCTCGGGTTATTTAACTTTCGCCATGTTTGAGGTTTTATTAAAAATAGACTTTACTTTTGATCAATCATAACACAATATACAAAAATAGAGAAAACTACATTGCATAAACTCCAAGTGCTATGAATACCATCAACCTTGACAAACTCAAGTGATGTCCCAAATCGCAACTAAAATTCCCAATCTCTTACAATTATACAACTGCCCACACAGGGGACCGTAATCCAAACTTAATCCAAAACATCCAAATACCAGATTCAAACAACATGCAAGCAAGACTTCAAATGAAAATCAATACATGATACTTCTAAGTCTGCTATCACAATCACCAAACTACTCTTCTTTCACTTCACCTGAAAATAATACTCGAAAACGTCAACAATAATGTTGGTGAGCTCGCAGGTTTGACCTTAAACCCAAAAGTTGTGCCAATATTTCAACAGTGGACAATATTGCTGTATGACAGTGAATATATGCTAACAATCCAAGACATAGCATCCCAACTAGTCATATCTCAACATCCAATAATAAACAAGGAGTCGCAACTCCCAAATCACTAACGCGCCTAAAGGGCCTACCAGCTGGAGCACTATATTAGGGCGAACCACACAGAACCTTGCATGCCAAACACAACACATGCAAGTACCACACAGAACCTTGCATGCCAAACACAGCACATGCAAGTAACATACAGAACCTTGCCATGCCAAACACAGTACATGCAAGTAAATCAACACATAATATTCACATAGCAGTCATAAGCAAATATCTTGTCCCAAAAACAAAACCACATTTCGCATAGATCAATTCAAAACATTTCAAAACACATTTGAGTATCATTTTACCTTAACGGAAAAACCAGTAAAAAGTGGGTCTACGAGAACTCACCTCAAGCAAGTGTTTAGCAACCCAATTTCAATCACACAAGCAAATGCAACGACACCCGCACACGACAAGAAAATCTTCAAAAATGTATATTTTGACACGAACCTGACAACCCAAACGTTGTTTAAATGAACACCCAAACACTCGTATCGACACAGAATATCACGGTCTCGATCAAAGTTAGAATTTTTATGGTGGTTTGTGGTGGCTTAGGGGCGGACGATCAAAGGCACACACACACACAAGTGTGTGTTTTATTTTTTTTGATATGAAAAGAAAATGAGTGAAATTATCTAGTGAATGGCATATATGTGTACCAATGCAAGACAAGGAAGCTAAATTCATGCCTTCTTGTTTCTTTCTTGACCATTTGACTGGCTATGGCATCCAAGGGGTGCCGGGTTCTTCTTTTCGTGTCAAAATCACTTAAATACTCGTAAAACTCAACCATAAAATTTTCCCCAAAGTTAATTAGCATTTTTATTCACTTAAAAAAAATACTTTTCCATTAACCAAGAGAATTCACATGACATATTTTCACTTTAAACCCTTTTAAAACTTACTTGGACATTAACGGACGTGTCAGACTCATTTTTCGGCATTTCTTAAAATTCACGGGTCGAACCACCTGGAATGCAAATAACACAATAATACCTTTCAAAAAGGATTATTAATCACAATAAACCTTAAATCATCACATATCTCATAAAATCACCACCATCAACACGGTATAAAATCTAAATAAACTGACAAAAGTCAAATAGTTAAAGGACTATTAATGAAATATCCAGAACACAAAAAGGGCAAAGGTTACATTCTATCCCCCTTAAAAGAATTCCGTCCCCGTAATTCAACTACTAACATCACTAAACAAATGCGGATACTTCAATTTCATCTGATCTTCACGTTCCCACGTGAATTCAGGACCACGTTTCGAATTCCACCGAACCTTGACGATGGCAATCCTACTACGCTTCAACTTCTTAAACTCTCTATTTGGTTACTACTATAAGCCTCAAAAATAGTCCACAGCATACGCCATAACACAAAAATAATCAAAATCACTTTCTTAGTGATTTTGGAAAGATTTCGTGGCATATAAGCTCAAAATAAGTCAAGAAATAGCTTAAAAATAATCCCAAATAAGCTATACAAGCTACTATCTAAAAATAAGCATTCTAGCATTATATATTATTCAACCATCACGACCACGACATTAAAACTATAAAAACCCTCATTTTCCTTTTCTTATTACACGAACCAAACACACCCTTTTTATTCATTTCGCTTTCAAAAATCGATTTTTACAACGATCAACTTGTAACATACAAACATCTATGCATCAAAATAAACCCAAAGGGACAAACGAAATTTAAATTTGAAAACTTACAAGAAAATCTTCAAAAATGTATATTTCGACACAAACCGGACAACCCAAACGTTGTTTAAATGAACACCCAAACACTCGTATCAACCCGAATGTCACGTTCTCGATCAAAGTTGGAATTTTTATGGTGGTTTGTTGTTGGTGAACACACACACACACACTCTTAGGTGTGTGTTTTTTTTTGAAAATGAAATGATAAGGATTATGGGAAGAAAATGGTATCTTATGTACATCCTTAGACAAGTTAGCTAAAATTAAGCCATCTTGTCTCCCCTCCCTTACTTGTAACCGGTCAAGGCATCCTATGGGTGTCGGGTCTTTCTTTTCGTGTCGGGATCACTTAAATACTCGTAAAACTCAACCGTAAAATTTACCCCAAAGTTAATTAGCATTTTTATTCACTTTAAAAATACTTTTCCATTAACCTAGAGTATTCACATGACATATTTTTACTTTAAACCCTTTCAAAACTCACTTGGACATTAACGGACATGTCGGACTCATTTTTCGGCATTTCTCAAAATTCACTGGTCAAACCACCCAGAATACAAATAACATAATAATACCTTTCAAAAAGGATTATTAATCACAATAAACCTCAAATCATCACATATCTCATAAAATCACCACCGTCAACACGGTACAAAATCTGAATAAACTGACAAAAGTCAAATAGTCAAAGGACTATTAATGAAATATTCAGAACACAAAAAGAGAAAAGGTTACATATAAGAAAACTGTATTAACCATTATTAATCCGATTAGAACGTTGATTTGTTTATTTAGTGCAATGATTTTTTATCTCGAGGTGGCATATCATTCTTAGACTTAGGCGTTACTTCTTCCTAAGACCTAGACACATTAATTCTGTCACAATTAAAGCATCCGCATAAAGCATCCTTATTTGCTGATTACAATCTATCTTAGGGATTAAAGCAATGGTGATTTTGTTAAACCCTAGCTCATAAAGACTTTACCCACTTACTGCTTAATGGCTCTTTATACACTAGTAGTCCACTTGTCCAACTATCCTACGAAATCAAAACGTTATTTGTTGAATTATCTAGGTTCACCTTCTAGTCAACACGTTCAATAAACCAAAGGCAATATCCAATTAACTAGTTAAGCCCGAAGCATATCCTAGACACAGACTTAGAAGGACAATATTTATGATCCTATGATTCTAGATGTATAAATTACTATATGGAGAGCTATCCCAGACTCTAGATTTACTTGGTCCATATCACTAGATCCAGTTGAATGATAGGTCGCATACAAAAGCACGTAAACAAGTATAAATTGATAAACATAAACAAGCATTCAACGATAAATCAAGAAATTGAGATAAACAATACCAAACATTCAGATCTTCATAATAATGGCTAATACCCGAAGGTATTAGCCTTCAAACGTCATAATAAATACAAGAGCAATTATTTAGCCAAGGTAAACTAACCGAGTTAACGAATGATACCAAAAACTAAACGATTACTAAAGTATATGGAATTACACGTGTCTCTTATGGAATGGATAGCGTTGCACAACCTCTTATGCTCTTCTTTTCTTCTGAAAATCGACTTTTATGGTTTAGGTATTGAGAATATGATTTAGCACACTTAAAACTCGTTTTTGAGTTTTGTATTTATAGGGTCTGGAGTCGGTGTCGATACGGCGTATCCAGTGGGTTGGATACGGCGTATCGGGGGTTTCTTGGAGTAGGGACCACACTTGATATCTTCCAGAATATTCACATACTATATCTTCAATACGACGTATTGGTCTTCTCTGGATACGGCATATTGATCTTGTTTCCTTCGTGGTCTTTGGTGAGTTCAGGCACGGATATGCCGTATCTTCTTGATGGATACGACGTATTGGTAGTTAGGATCATAAATCTTCAAAATCTCTTCATTTAAGCTCCAGAATGCGCGCCTTTTGTTAACTTTCACCAAGTGCTCCTTAATTATTGCAATTCTTAAATATAAATGATTAAGTAACAATTCTTTGCAATAATGATACAATATGGGTTAATTACATAGGATAAATGATGCTATAAAATGTATGTTATTTGATGTCATCAGTCCCTGATGAAATGATATCTTATATCAATGTGTTTGGTTCTTGAATGAAGGATTGGGTTGTTGGATATGGCAATGGCACTGGTGTTGTCATAAAAGATGGGTACCATCTTTTAATGAATGTCATAGTTAATAAGTTGACTTTTCATCCAAAGAATGTTTGCACAACACCCAGCAGTAGCAACATACTCAAACTCAACAAAGGACATAGCCACTTACTACTGTTTCTTTGCACTCTAACATACCAACTTGCCTCCAAACAATTGACAGGCACATGAGGTGTTTTTTCTGTCCATGTTGCAACTAGCATAGTTAGAGTCTGAGTATCATTTAAGGTCAAATCCTGAACACATTGGATACCACAAACTAAGGGATGAAGTACCTTTCAGGTACCTGAAGATTCTTTTCACAACAATGAGATGTGATTCTTTTGGATTGGCATGATATCTTACACATAGACATGTTGAGAATTCGATATCATACTGACTCACAGTTAAGTACATCAAGGACCCAATCATCCCTTTATATAAGGTCTCATTGACTGGTTTACCAACAAGGTTAGGACCTATGTTATTTGGTGGAACCATGGGTGTTTTCACTAAGGAACTATCAAAAATTCCATATTTCTTCAGTAAGTCCCTTGAGTACTTTTCTTGACAAATGGATATTCCTTTGTCATCCTACTTGATTTGAAATCCAAGAGAGTAAATGAGTTCTCCCAACATACTCATTTCAAATTTCGTTGTCATTAGTTTCTCAAACTGTTTACAAAATTAATAATTTATTGAGCGAAATATGATGTCATCCACATACACTTAAACAAGGTGGACATCTCCTTTGGTTTTGAAAATAAACAACGTAGTGTTAATTTTTCCTTTGATGAAATTCATCTGAATGAGAAAGGTAGATAAAGTCTCATACCATGCCCTTGGTGCTTGTTTCAGTATATAGAGGGCTTTATCAAGCTTACAGACATAGTCAGGAAATTTACTACTCTCAAAACCAAGAGGTTGTTTGACATAAATTTCTTCTTTAAGTTTTCTATTCAGGAAGACACTTTTGACATCCATCTAAAAGACATTAAAGTTCATGTATGTGGCAAAAGTAAAGAAGATCCTAATAGATTCCGTCCTTTCCACTGGTGCAAAGGTTTTATCATAGTCAATCCCTTCTTCTTAAATATAACCTTGTGCAACAAGTCTTGCTTTGTTTCTTGTCACAGTTCCAAGTTCATCTTTCTTGTTCCTGAACACCTATTTTGAGCCAATGGCTATTTTTCCTTAAGGGAGTGGAACAAGTGTCCAAACTTTGTTTCTATAGAGCTAATTCATTCTTCTTGCATTGCATCAACCCACCTTGGCTGTTTCAGTATCACAAAAACCTTTTTAGGTTCAATCTCAAAGAGAAAGTCAACAAATAGACATTCACTAGTTGAGACAGGTGTCAGTTTGGCAGCCATGCTTCTTGTAAGCATGCCTTCAGTGGGTTCACCAATGTTGTTTATAGGTTCAATGTGTTTATCTCTTGACCATCTATCCTGAGGAGCATGATGTGAACTTGTTGATGCATGATGAGTGATTTGAGATTGGACCACTTTAGGGACTGAAAGTTTAGTTATGGACACTGAGGTTTTAATGTTGTTCCCTAAAGGTTCTTCAGTAGGTTGATTGTTGATTAGTTCATTTTGAACTTCTTGTACTTGCATCCCTTCAGTGTTTATTAGGTCAGGAGGACCTTTAACATCCTTAGTGTGAGGTGTGTTTTGCTCATTTGGAGTAATCACCTCAAGGACATGAGTGTCGTTTGTAAGTTCATTAAGTAAACGATTATGAGGAGTGATGTAGTATGAAATATCAAAATTTGCTTGATATTGTTTGGATGGGTCATCCTTATGAAGAAATTCATCAGGATGATATCTATATGAATCATTAATTCTAATTTCATCTACTGAGGTATTTGTGAACCTGAGGGCTTCCATACTCTTATCAAAAGTAACATGACAAGTCTCCTCTATTTGTTGTCTTCTTGTGTTAAAGACTCTGAAGGCTTTAAAGACAAATGAGTGTCCTAAGTATCCATCATCAGTCTTTGCATCAAATTTGCCTAAATGATCCTTGATTATGATAAACACAGGACATCTAAACACATGAAAGTAGATGATATCAGGGATCCTTTCTCTAAAAAGTTCATAAGGAGTCTTATCATGTCTTTTGACAATGATTAATCTATTATGAGTGTAACAAGCAATCCTGACTGCTTCAGTCTAGAAATTCTTAGAGAGTACTGAGCCATTCAACATTGTTCTAGCAGCCTTAATTAGAGTTCTATTCTTCCTTTTAGCTACACCATTTTTATGGTGTATAAGGAGAAGAGAAGTTCTGAGAAATTCCTTTCTTATCACAAAAATTCTTAACTTTAGAATTTCTAAACTCAATTCTATTATCTGTTCTGATCTGTTTGAGTTTGACATCATTTTGTTTTTCAACCATCCCGATGAATATATTTTACCGGGGTAACCCTTTACCCAAAAAAACCATCCCGATGAAAGACATGATCATTTTAGCTGCTTGACTCTTCTTCCTGAGAAAGTGAACCCATGTGTACCTTGAGTACTTATCAATAATAACGAGGGTATACTTCTCATGATTTATGGACATTGGACTGACTGGTCCAAATAAATCCATATGAAGAAATTGATTGAGAAATTTTGTTTTGTTTTGAAAGAAGCTCTATGATGCTTTCCTTTTTCACATGTTGAACATGGTTTATTCTTTGAATAAACAAGTGAAGGAAGGCCAAGAACTTTGTTTTGTTTAGCAAGTTTATTAATGTTTTTGAAATTAAGATCTGATAGCCTTTTGTGCCATAGCCAGTTGACACTCTCAAATGCTTTAGAAAAGAAGCAGGCTCCATTTGGAGTCAGTGATAACATGTCAAGAAGATATACATCATTTTTCCTTGGTACTATCAACATAATTTCGCTGTTTGCATTAAAGATTGTTCCTTGCTTATCATCAAACTAAATAATGTATTTAGCATCACAAAGTTGATTGATGCTAATTAGATTGTATTTTAGACAATTTACAAAAGTTAATTTAGAGAAAACTATACCACCACAGTTTAGTAAACCATATCCCTCAGTAATGCAAGATGAGTTATCACTAAATACTACATTAGGACCTGGCTGCTCCACATATTTGTGTAGATAACTGTTGACACCATTCATACTCCTTGAGCATCCACTGTCCAAGTACCAGATGGGCTCCCTGATGTGTCTCTTCACAAATAATAAACTTGGTTAGTTTCTCTTGTGAACCCACCTCTTTGTGGGCTCTCTAGATTTAGTAGCCTAAAATTTCTCACCTTGTTTAAAGTGCTCAAAGTCATTATGGTCAGTGGTTGATTGCACATTACTTCCATAATTAGTGCAACTCACACCAACTAAGGATTCACTGGACTGAGAGGACTCAGCTAGTACTCCTCCTCTGACAAGAATGACACGATTGTGTCTTGATGTAAAATGGTCATAACTTCCACATATTGCACACTCAAGATAATTACGACAATCATCACGACGATGGTCGTTAAAGCCGCAGTGAGTGCATGGTGGGTAAGAATTTGCCTTAGATTTCAAGATCTGTTTTGAAGGTGAAGCATACTGATAAGGCTGTACCTTATAGTTTTCACTATTTCTTAGTGATGCAACATACATATTGTGATCTGAGGTCCTATGATCCTCCTTTTTGCATTTCATGCAATAGAGAATTATATAACAATTATCAATGGAATGATTGGTATATTGACAAAGTTTACATTTAAGCTTAGGTTTTTGAAGAGGTTTTGGTCTGAAAGATTTGGATGAGTTAGTGTTTTGAACTTTAGGTTTAGATTCCTGACTCTTTTTAGATAAGTTAACTAACTTAGACGATTCAGACTGTGGAATCACTAGTTTGGATTCCTGAATCTTCTAAGACGAGTTAACCTTCTCATTTATCAACATTTGAACAAGTTTAGTCAATTCATTTATCTTAGATTCTTGCTCATTATTTTTTACTTCAGTAGGAACTAAAGAACTGACTGGTTCAGTATCACAAACAGTGACATGTCCTCTTACTTGAAGATTCTTGTGATTCGTGGTGCCTAAATCGGGTCTCTCCCTTAGAGAGTGATCTTGGTAAGTCAATGGAATTACCTAGAGCTTAGAAAAGCTCCCTGAAGATTTTTTTCAGTAAAGGTAAGGGTGTTAGAGGTTATGATCCTGACTCTTTGGAAGACTCGGGGTCAATGGGTTCCTCAGTGAGTTTTAGATACTCATTTACAGGCTGACTTGTAGGGACTAGAATTATTCCAGTGTTAAAGTTAGAAAGTTTGGTGTTAGGGTTGTGTCTTTCAATCCGATCTTTGGATTTTGGGATCATATCATGATCATAATCCAGAAAGGCAGGTATGAATGGGTTTTCTTTAACATCATTTTTTGATGATGATTTAGTGAGTTGTTTAATTCTAAGAATTTTCTTCTTTTGATTTGGAATTTTCCCACTTATGCATTGATGTTAGCCTCAAAATATTAAGTCGAACAAGGAAGCTTTGGTCTTTACTTTAATATACCTTGTAATAGGCTAGAAAGGGAACCGAGCTCATTTATGTAAGCTAATATGTCACGTGTTGTGGGCTTAAGCCCAAGTTATCACAAGCATGGCCCATGATCAAATACCACACGGCCTAACAAAACCTCTCTATGACCGGCCCATGTGGTGTAGGTATAAATACCCCTCTCCAAGTGTGGAGAGGGTGTTGGTTCTCATTTGTTTCACACACATTTGCTTAGAATTCAACCATCTCATTTTCTTTCTTACTTTCTCTCTCTAAACATCTCTATATTTTTTCTTCTCAATCTCTTATCTTATTTTCTTGGTTCCATGGTGAAGAGAAAGTGGTTCCGGGTTACAACAATTGGTATCACGAGCCACGGGTGGGTTTGGTGATAAGTTGTGGCATTTTTCTATAGTTTATTTTGAGCTTACTTTTAAGCTTATAAGCTCATGAATTGTTACTTCATGTTTTAAACTTATTTTGAGCTTATTTTACTCGAATTTTTTTGTAGTTTGTTGTTGAGAAAATCTTTTGGGCTTACTGTTCATCTTATTTCATTTGGGCTTATTTTAACGTTCTTTTTGTTTTTTAGATATCACATTTTTCTATTTCTTTGTTTGTAATATCTCATTTCATTTGGTCTTATTGTGTCCGTCTTATTAAGTTGTAGTCCTTGAGTTCTAGCTTATTTGCCTCTACAAAGCTTTTACGTTTTTCACTCTCGTTGTAGAATAGCTTATTCAAGCTTATTTTGTCGTGGCTTATTTCCAGTGTAAACAGCTTATTTCATGCTTATTATTTTTTGGGTTCTTCATTTTGGTTGTGGTCCACGTCTTAAAGATAAGATCAAGGACCGTTTATGTTTTTTTGCAAGAAGACATATAGTACGTTTTGTTTTGTTCTTAACCGAGCTATTCTACTCTTTGGAACCGATCTATTCTACTCTTTGGAACCGATCTATTGTACTCTTTGGAACCAATCTATTATACTCTTTAAGAACGGATATATTGCACTCTTTAAGAATCGATCTATTGTCCAACTCAGTGAGAACCGATCTATTGTCCAACACTTTGAGAACCGATCTATCATCTTTTATGGGGAAACCGATTTAGCAATTCAACAAGAACAAAACTTATACGTTTTAAATCATTTTTGGGTTTTCGGGTTTGTGTGATGGTTCATTACGGAACTTATAACCTATACCATTGTGATCGTGATCCTTTTTCGATCATCGTGGTATATTTCATTTCCAACGACGATAATCGTACAAGTCCGCGAGAAAGGAAATTGAATCGTGTTCTTTTATCAAATTTTAAACGAAGGTGACAACGAAATAGGAGGGAAAAGTTGGTATTATTTAACTTAATTCGAAATTGACACTTTCAGTCCCTGGACCTTAAGTCAACTTAACCGTTAATCCTTTGTTTGGTTGTTAGTCCTCAAAGCTGAAACTTTTTTGCACAATTAGTCCCTACAACCATAATTAACAACCATTAAGCATATAACTTGGATTTTAATTGCACCGTTACTCATTTTAAGTTGAAAGTTTGTGCACCGTTCATCGTTTTAAGCTCATCAATCATTAACAAAAGCTCAAATTCTTCTACAACAACAACGATTTCAACAACAATTCATCATTGTTTCACGGTTTCTTATTGATTTTGTAAAATCCCGCGAAAGATTCCATTCTTTTCTCGGTTTAAATCAACGACTTGTAAAATCCCGTGAACGTCAATTGATTTCAATCCACAACAACAATCACTTTACCTACTTAAGATCCTACAAATTATTTTCACTTCACAATTCACGTTACAATGGAAACGAAAGATACTTTATCTTCGTGTTCGGATTTCGATGAACAAGAGATACAAAAACTGCAAAAGCAAGCAAATATTTTGAAAGAGAACTCCCTAAACAAATTCAATGCACTTAAAACAACCACTCAACGTCTCGAAAGGCAGACTTTCACCAACTGTCCATTGTTTCAACGCGCATTTTCACACCTCTTTCATACTGACGTCAGAACTTTTAAGTATGAGTTATCTCAAAACATGAATAACTTAGAAAAGCAACTCAACAATGAAATACTTCATGAGAAGGATTCCAAGTCTTCTCTAAGTTTGATCACAATGCAGTTTGACAAGTTCATACATTCAGAGATGCTCAAGTCTTCCAATTATGATTCTAATGCTCGAGAAGCAAGGCAAGACTTCAAAGACTACACTCAAATGGAAGCTCAATCCTTCAAAGACTTGATAATCCAACACATGGAATCCATTGAGCAATGTATTGTTGAAAGAGCACGTCATGAAGAAGAGCTTCAGAATAGGTTGAAAAAGTTGAGTGAAAGAAAGTTGCAGATTTTAGAGTGCAAAGTTCAAAAGGTTAAAGCAACGGATGCTAGTTTGGGAGACACAAACTGTAGTGGGATTGTATCAGAGAAAGGGAATGATCAAGGTTTAGAGAATCAAAGCAACACATCTTGAGATGAAAGCAGCAGGTCAAGGAATGAATGCAATGAAAAAAGCACTTATGGGGATGATACGGATATCAGACCTTCCTATGATACAGAACCAATGGTTGAGGTACCATATACTGCTGAATATAATGTGTTTGCTGTTGAATCACAACATTCTGAGCAACCTGAATCCATTAATAACACACATGTAATGGAAAAGGATGATAGTAATGTCATTCCTGATTCATCAAATATGTGTGATAATGAAAATCAGGCTGCCCAAAATGCTGACGAATGTGATGATGAACGTGTTACGCTTGCTAATTTAATTGCAAATTTAAAACTTGACATCGATGAAAACAAAAAGATTCAAAAGCAATTAAAGAAAGCAAACGCATCACTGACTCAAGAATTAAAAGAGTGCAAATCTACTCTTGAGGAGACTAATAGAACTCTAGGGGAGTCTAATAGTACTCGGGATAGTTGCGTAATTGCACTTCAAAACAAACATACTGAGCTTGAGAAGTACATGACCTTAACTGACCGTACAGTTGACTATGACAAACTTGAACGCAAGTTAAATGACACTCTAGGACTATTAGCTCAAAAAGAGATTGACATCAAAGAAGGTTTAAAACTTAAAGCCTATGAAATTTCAGTTGTAAAAAAGAAACACGATGAGTTACTCAAACAGAGTCTTTTAACAAAGTCACATTACGAAGGTCTGGTCAAAGAGAAAACTAAGGTAATAACGGATTTGAAAAGTAAGGAAGAAAAAGACATTGACAAAATGATTTCAATGGAAAAGCAATAAAGTTTTTGAACGAAATTGTTTATAAAAGGAATCAATCAATTCAGACCATTCATATGTTAGCCCCTAAAGGCTCAACATTCAATGGTAGACCAACTTTTTCAAATCCCATGTACCTCAAGAAAGCTCAATCTGAAAAGCCATGTTTGTATGAGATCCCATATGATACTTCTGATCTTGCAAACAGATTTACCCCTGATAGGGAAGAGACCTTGACTCTTGAAAAAGAGAGTAGATCAAAATTGAATAAAGACTTAGTGAAACCCTATGATTACACAAAGCAGAATAGTCTTTATGAAAATTTTAAACCAGCTTCAAAGGAATATCATGATCAGTTGGCACATGCAAATGAAGTTAGGAAGAAAATGTGGAGAAAATCTATAACAACCCACAATTTTCCTCTATGAAATTATTCATCTATTAAATTAGAAGCAACCATTTTCATGGGAATATTTTTTTTTGCTTTAGTCCATCCATTATATAATGTAACTTACATAACGCAACAACCAATGCCGACTACAAGTATGTTTACATTATGTAAACATCCTAATATATCAAGTCTATGTTTAAATATCATTTTTACTATGTACGTTATCCATTTAACATACCATTTACAACGTTATTCCAAAACAAGCATTATACGTTAACGTTTATTCCAAAAACCCTAATTAAATGTCAAAACAAGTGTACAAATGTTCAAAGCATGTGTACAAGTTACAATGCCAAACTTTTGAATATATTTTCCCTCCTAAACCCTAGTTAAACATTCTAAAGCTCAATGTACAAGTCAATCGTGCATGAAATACAAACTAGGTCATTTTACCTCATAAATCATATTTGTATCTTACCACCACTTTAACACAAGATACAAACACCAAATGCACAGCTCCTAAACCCTAAACCTAATACCTAAATCATTCTAAACCCTAATCTTAAAACCTAAATTCATCTAACCCTAAACCAAAATCATAAAACCATAGCAAACCCATTACACCTTAAACGAGTTCAAAGTTTTCAGTTGCTGATCCATTAATAAAACATAAGATCTAGGCAAAATTAGTAGGTTCTAGGTATTAAGTAAAAACACTAGGTTGTATCCCTATGTCTTGTGATCATTTTGCCGATTGAATCACCCCGATTCGACGTCAGATGAATTAGTTATAGTCGAAATGGCAAAGGTGCGCAAATTCAGCACACCTGTAGTAAATGGCTGTTATCTCTAGATTTTTGTATAGTAACCCGTGAATATGTAAAACTAAAAGTTGTAGAGGACTCAAATATCTAACCATGCTTACTGGTTTGAGGTTGATCAGAATTTTGGTTTGTAAATGGCAACCAAATTACCGGGACTGATGTTGGCTGTCCAAAAACAGCCATGTATAAACTAAATAAACACCTCAAGCTCCTTCATGACTCACCACCACCTTCATCAACATGACCTCACCACCACATAACCATCACTCCAGCACCTTACAAGCACCTCCATCACCACCTTGGCTCCCAACTTGGCCACTAAGTCTCCAAAACCCCTAGTCATCACCCTAACTTCTCCATCTCCTTCCACCTTGCTATGCTATCACTCTAGCTTACAATAGTCACTCCCTAGCCTTCCTTAGTCACCCTAGTAGCTGCCATGAATCACTAATCTATAACTAAGCCACCACATCAAGCTAGAACTTGGGCACCAAGTTAGTTCTCTTGCCTATAAATAGTCGAACCAAAACACACACTTTCATTCATTCTAAAAATACTTCTCCACCTCAAAACTTTGCTCTAGCCTTGTACTAGTAGAAGTATAGAAGTCCCAAGGTGTGTTTTATAACACCCCGTGTTTTAGAGTCATTTGCGACGTCAATAAATTCACTATGTATTTTTAGTATTGTACGCGTTTGCTTTTAAATCGTAAACGTTAAGTTAAATCGCGTAAGCTAAAAATGATCATTCAATGTAAACGGGCACCAAACAATTAAATGTTTACATCAAGCAAGTGTTAAGTAATTATTTTGAGGATAATTATTAACTTTGTTCATTTTATTTTATTGGTTACGTAAATTGTTTACGTTTCGCGATAAAATTACGTTTAGGCATACCCGGAACCCCCATAATTAATCTACGCTTCAACAAATGCCCATGTTTATACCCAATACCCAAAGTTTTATAAAACTTTACCCATGATTAATATTGTTAGTCACATGGTATATAAAACAAACAAGTTAGAAACTATACATTTCAAGTATTACAATTATACTTTACCTTTACATATTAAATTACAAGTTGTAACATGGAAATAATACAAGATATTTTGCTAAGGACCAAAAACCATCTAGAAACCTTCCCCCCTAACCCACGGCTACAACAACATTTAGGGTCAAGGAGTTATCAATTTTTGCAACTTGGTCTTTGTACAACACAAGCCTCATTAAAACTAGCCATCACTTGTTTCTTTTGACCAACATAGTCTTCCTCATTTCCCTCATCTTGTTTGTGATCCCTAATAGTATTATTGACTAGTCTTCTTTGCATATAAGTCTTTCCTACTAGTAAATAAACATACACAAGTCTTTTACTTAACCAAAAATCAAACAAACTCTCCTTTTTTACTTATACAAGCCCACGGCTCACCCCTTTCTTCATACTAAATCCATACAAAATTTAATTACACATTATACAAAACTCACACCTACACTCAATCAAAAGCTATAACTAGAAGTTTAATGGCTTGGTTAAGCCTTTACAATGATTAAAGCAAAGTAAAGAAATCTAAGGTTTTCTTGGAAAAATTAGGGTTTTCATCCTATATTTTCAAAGCAAGGGTTTAAATCACAAGGGTGTGATTTATTTTACATTCATCACTTATTTCACATAAGGTTATCTAAAACCCTAAGCATTTCATATTTATGATTTTATATGTATATATGTTCTATGTAGCAAAATCACCATTTAAGAAATGTTTTAACATGTAAAATGGAATTTTACTTATGATCATGGTTTGGTGAACTTTTACATATGTTATGTTGTTGGAAATATCATGTTATATTAGTAAAATAAGTGTTGTACCATGGTGGTTTAAGTGTATAAAAGAGTATGTATAAACTAGTAAGTCAAAGTTACTTAATAAAGTTTATGAGTTAAAAGTTTGTTAAGGACTTGTTATCATGGACTCTTGTACATATGATGGACTAATGAACATTATAATATATAATACATATGAGAGATAAGGTTATAGAGGACTTGTGGTACGTGTTTTGTAACAGTCATATTATGTTTTATAAAGATAGTACACCTCATGATGATTCCAAATATGAAAAGAACTCGAAAAACCGCCTTATAACAAACAAGATACGGCAAATATACGTTTTACGTTAATACCGAGTTTATAAAAATAAATTTTATAAAAACAAGCTATCAAATACTTCTGATAAAAAAGGTTTATTATTTTTAACAGGTTGTACATATTTTTTGGATTGCAAAACAATAAGAATCATAATTTTTCAATCAATAACGAAAGAGTTATGAATTACGCGAGTTTATAAATTTAATGTATAAAAATACTTTTATAAAAGTTACTGTTCATCTCAGATTTATACATTTTGAAAACATCATTAATATGATAGAACTTTTAATAACAAAGACGTGCTCGAAAGAATCACTAAAAACGGAGTTAAAACGAGTAATATATGACATTTACGGGTTTTACGATAACTAAATCTATAAAAATAACTTTATAACTGGTGTGAACAGTAAAAAGTACTGTTCACCAGAGGACATGAAATACAAAAATGTCATAATTTTATACGTCATCTTAATACGAAAGTGTGGGCGTAAGAAACGTAAGAAATGAACCTAAAACGATAAAGTTATGTCATTTTTACTAAAGGTATATTTATAAACGTTTTCACTTTATTAATATGATTTCACTAAAACGATTAGATGGTGATTGAGCTATATAGAATTGTATATGGTAGTAGTTACTCAAAGTGATTAGTACTTATACGACATATATTGGATTAGGTTGCATTCAATCATTACTGTGACGCATTTTCTGTGATATACTTGACATTCGCTCACTCAAGGTGAGTTCATAGCCTCACGTTTTACATTTTAATGATTTACAAGTTTTGGGGTGAGAAACATATGCATGTTTTACAAATGGACGCAAGTGGACATTTTACATTACGATTACGTGTTTGCCTAAGTAGCGATAACCCTGTCTGAGCCCATTATCATGAACTATCAATTACTAGGATTATGAGCGCGAATGATATGAATAGATCTATTGGGATTGACATCCTCGTTCTGGTGATTAGCTATCACTGGACAAACAAACGTATACCATGTCAAACATAGGATTTTACGGGTTAGAACATCAACATGGGCAATATAGGCAATTTATATTGTATTCACTTATGTCGAGCTTCAGTGTCATAAGCTTAGGGCAACGTAATTACATTTATATGATGTATACATCTGTTGCATTATCATACACTTGGGAAATCTTGTGGTCCTACAATATACGATTGATCAAACCTATGAATTTACCAACATTATTGTTGACGTTTTAAAGCAATGTTTTTCAGGAGGTCAATAAGCACGAGGTACAAGGGATGCATTGGTGGTTTTGATTTGGATATCATGCATTAAAGATTTTGTCGCATTACATTTTGTATATCTGTTATGGGTTAGAAATCTTTGTATTTTGAAAAAGTGAACAAGTGAAGCTTCGGGCTTATGTAACAAATACTTTGTCAAATCTAATGTATCAGTTTTAAACGACTTTTTTTCATTCTATATATATCTTATGTTATTGATCATTGAAGTAACACACCCCAGACCCTTATTCCGCTGCGACCCAATTTGGGGGTGTTACACAAAACTCTTCAAGAGCAGCAGTATTAGTTAATACTGCCAGACCAATTAAAACTGCCTACCCAAGACCAACAGTGAACTGTGCAAGGCCAGCATCAAATATTTTTAATAGAGCACATTCATATGTTAGAAGGCCCTTTAACAAGTTTACAACAAATAAGAACAGTAATTTCAATGAAAAAGTTAATACTATTAAGGGAAATGCTACTACTGTTGGGCCAAAAGCAGTAGTAAGTAACAATAAGGGAAATGAGGCTAATGCTGTTAAGGCCTCAGCATGTTAGGTTTGGAAACCAAAGCACAAAGTTTTAGACCATGTCTCCAGACACAATGGTGCATCAATGAACTTTAAAAGATATGACTATATTGATGCACAAGGTAGATCCAAGTCAATAATGGCTTGGGTCCTCAAAAGAAACTAATTTCCCTACCATTATGTGCAGGGCAATCCACAACAAGATTTGAAGGATAAAGGTGTGATTGATAGTGGATGCTCTAGGCACATGACAGGAAATAGATCCTATCTTACATATTATGAAGAAATTGATGGTGGATTTGTTGCCTTTTGAGGTAGTACCAAAGGAGGGAAAATTACTGAGAAAGGTAAAATAAGAACTGGTAAATTGGATTTTGAAGATGTGTACTTTGTTAAGGAGCTTAAGTTTAACCTTTTTAGTGTCTCACAAATGTGTGACAAGAAGAACAGTGTTCTTTTTACAGACACTGAATGTGTTGTTTTGTCTTCTGACTTTAAGCTACTTGATGAAAGTCAAGTTTTGCTTAAAGTTCCTAGAAAAGATAACATGTATAGTGTTGATTTAAAGAATGTTGTTCCTTCAGGAGGTCTAACTTATCTCTTTGCAAAGTCCACATTAGATGAGTCTAATCTTTGGCATAGGAGGTTGGGGCATATAAATTTCAAAACTATGAACAAACTTGTGAGGGGAAATCTTGTAAGAGGTTTACCCTCAAAGATTTTTGAAAATGATCATACATGCGTTGCTTGTCAGAAAGGAAAGCAACATAAAGCCTCTTGTAAGACCAAAACTGTGAGCTCAATAAGCCAACCTTTACAAATGTTGCACATGGATTTATTTGGTCCAACTTTTGTAAAGAGTATAATGAAAAAGATGTACTGCCTAGTTGTCACAGATGACTTTAGTAGATTTAGTTGAGTTTTCTTTTTAGCAACTAAGGATGAAACTAGTGGAATCCTTAAGGCTTTTATAATAGGAATATAAAATCAAATAAATCACAAAGACAAAATAATCAGATGTAACAATGGAACTAAATTTAAGAATGAGGAAATGAATCAGTTCTGTGAGATGAAAGGGATTAAGAGAGAATTTAGTGTTGCTAGAACTCCATAACAAAATAGAGTAGCAGAAAGGAAAAATAGGACACTAATAGAGGCTGCTAGGACTATGCTAGCTGATTCAAAGTTACCTACTACCTTTTGGGCTAAAGCAGTTAATACTGCTTGTTATGTACAAAATAGGGTGTTAGTTATCAAGCCTCACAACAAGACCCCTTATGAACTTTTTCTAGGTAGAAAACCTGTCTTAAGCTTCATGAGACCATTTGGGTGTCCTGTTACAATCCTTAATACCATAGATCACATAGGTAAGTTTGATGGGAAGGCTGATGAGGGATTCTTTGTTGGATACTCTGTTAATAGTAAAGCATTTAGAGTATTTAATAGTAGAACCAGGATAGTAGAGGAGAACTTATTACTTTTCTTGAGAATACACCTAACCTTGAAGGAAGTGGACCAAATTGGCTTTTTGATATAGATGCACTAACAAAATCTATGACCTATAAGCCAGTTGTTGCAGGAAATCAATCTAATGGTAGTGCAGGTACAAAAGCATGTAATGATGCAGGTAAAGATAGTATGGAGACAGTACCTGACAAAGATTACATTCTGCTACCTTTGTGGCCTTTTGATCCACTTTTCTCTTAAAGTTCAAAGAGTTCTCTTTATGCTGGATTCAAACCATCAGGGGGGGAGCAAGAGAAGGATGCTAATGATAATGAGAAGGATTCTAATGCTAACAGCACTAACAATATTAATACTGTTAGTTCAACTGTTAATGCTGCTAGCATAGAGGATAATGCTGTTGATGAGAATATAGTCATTGGGCTAAACTAATCTAATTAAGCTTAAAAGTCTAAAGGCTTAAGGCCTAATAAGCTGTGGGAAGCTTATTATGACAGAAAAGCTTAAATAAAGCTTAAAGAGGCTAAAAATGCTTAAAGCTAAGACAAATAAGATAGAAAAAGGAAATAAGCAAACTAAACTATTAACTTAACCTGAAAAGCTTCTAGGAAACAGTTTTTGAGCTTATGAAATAAGCTCAATAAGCCAAAGTGTGGCTTAAACCCACAACAGTACTAACTTGGAGGTTAGTACTGTTGGTGTAAATATGGGCTTAAAAAGCTCATAAAGCACAAGGGAAGGGGAATAAGCTCAACACAGCTTATCAAACTAACAAATTAAGTCCAGCTTTGGACAGACGCGATGTAGAAGAATGGGCGCTCAAGGGGGTCTTCTATAGTTTAAATTACGAAGGATTAGACTTTGGTTGATTTACATATGCCAGAGGGTCATTGGGACAAAATGGGTCTACCTCGCGCTCTCAAGAGATGAGTGTGGTGTATTATGATTAGAAACAAGCCAGGCTGGCCTGAACAGGGTTACAATCAAGAAGATTAGAATAGATTATGATGAGGTTTTTGCTCCAGTTGCTAAGATTGAAGCAATTCACGCGACTGTTTCTTTAAGGCTATGCTCATTCAAAGACTTTGTTGTGAACCAAGATGGATATAAAGAGTGATTTTTTGTATGATAAGATTGAAGAGGAAGTCTATGTTTGCCAACCTCTAGGGGTTTGAAGTCGCCAAGTTCATCTGACAGAGTTTATAAGGTAGAAAAGGCATTATTGGTCTACATCAAGATCCTAGAAGCCTGGTATGAGACTTTGTCTATGTGTTTATGGAAACCCCTCGCCGCACCCTCCCTCCCGCAGAGAGGGAACAATAGATAAGCCTTTTGTTCCTATAAAAACGGTAAAGGTGAACTTTTACTGTTCAAATTTATATGTAGATGATATCATTTTTAGATCTACTTAAGAAGGAGTTATGCACTGGTGTGAGAAATTGAATGCACAGGAGTGTTCGATGATTACCCTCACCCCCTCCCGTGACTCGCTGCAGCCACCCCCCACTACCCCCCACTAGAGATAGAGATGAAGGACTGCTCGCAAGTGATACCACACGAATCTCGCGCTCTCGAAGCGCGCCACTCGCAGCATATAGAGAAGTCGAGACTAAGTATGTGGATGAGGAAGAGTGTGGTTTGTTCAACTGTGAATGATAGGGCAAGTACAACCTAGTTAGAGGACTTCTAAAGGCCCTTGATGAAGTATGAAAATGTTTGAACGATTTCGCATCGTTCAGAAACTTTGATAGTAGATCAATGATTGGCCACTCACTTTCATAATTCGGATTATAAATCTTTCACAGGCCCTGATATAATGTTTGATGTGAGTGCTTGTGTCAAGATTTCATGTCACACCTAAAGTTGTCACATTTCAAGCATGTGAAAAGAATCTTTAGATACTTGAAAGGTCAACCTAAATTGGCCTTGGTTGTTCTAAGGACTTCTCATCCGTTTCGTCTCTGGATGCTTCTCTAATGACAGTGGACTATGCTTGTGACAAGTTTTAGACAGGAAATCCACAACAGGAGGTTATCAATTTCTTGGGAGCAGATTGATTTCATGGCAATGCAAGAAGCAAACTGTGGTTGCAAATTCTACAACTGAAGCAGAATATGTAGCTGCATCAAATTATTGTGGACAGGTATTATGGATCCAAAATCAATTGCTTGATTATGGATACAACTTTATGAACACCAAGATTTTCATTGACAATGAGAGTACTATCTGCATTGTTAAGAATCCAGTGTTTCACTCAAAGACTAAGCACATTGAGATTAGACATCACTTCATTAGGGATTCATATGAGAAGAGATTAATTCAAGTAATCAAGATTCACACTGATCACAATGTTGCAGATTTACTCACAAAGGCATTTGATGTTAGTCGTTTTCAATTTTTGACTGCAAGCATTGGAATGCTTAATCTTTGAAGTCTTGTTTGGATAGATTGATGATTGGAATGGGTTGGAAATACTATTTGGATGAAATTGGGGTTTATACTGGTAACTTAAGAGTTAGTGCTGCTGGCATGACTTAATGCTGCTGGGCGAAAAGTTAGTGCTGCCAGGCAAAAAGTTAATGCTGTTGGGCTAAGTTAATACTGCTAGATTACCGTTGGTTAATGCTGTTGAGACTATTCTACATAAATACAATAGTTACTTCAATTGAGAGTTTCTTTCACTCATATAATCAATTTCGCTCTTATTAATACTCTCTAATCACAAACCCTAACTCAATTTCATCATTCATCATCAAAACCCAACATTATGTCGAACTTAACCTTTGCTGATTCTCATAATATGGTGGTGTACTTGGAAAAATCAGAAGCCAATGCTGATTTTGCAGAGATAGTTGACTTCCTTAATGCTAGTCCTATCAGATATGCCTTAAATGTAAGTCCAACTATCTATGTGTCCTATATTGAGCAGTTTTGGTCTACTGCAAAGACCAAAACAGTCAATAATGAAACACAAATTCGTGCCAAAGTTGATGGCAAGACTATAGTAATAACAGAATCATCTGTGAGGAGAGATCTTCACTTTGATGATGAGGATGGTATTACTTGTCTAACAAATACTGAGATTTTTGAAAACCTTCAATTGATGGGATATGAAAAACCTTCTGATAAACTTACTTTTCTAAAACCTTTCTTTTCCCCTCAATGGAAGTATCTCATTCATACCATCTTACAATGTTTAAGTTCTAAATCAACTGCTTTGAATGAATTTGATACTAATATATCATCAGCAGTTATATGTTTAGCTAAGAATCAAAAATTTAATTTTTCTAAATTGATTTTTGATTGTATGTTGAGAAACTTGGATCCTCATTCTAAAAAGTTCTTAATGTATCCAAGGTTTTTATAACTGTTTTTGAACAATCAAATTGAAAATCTTGCAGCAGTTTTTAATGATGAATATGATACACCTTCTCAGACTAAAAAGGTTTTTGCTAACATGAGAAGGAAATGAAAAGATTTTTCAGGGACAGTTACACCATTGTTTCCATCTATGCTGGCATCACAAGCAATGGAGGGTGAAGGTTCAAGACAACCCACTGAACCCCAACACACACCTACTATTGCTTCACCATCTCATGTTGAACCAATCCCTATTGTTGCATCATCATCACACCCTCAAAAGACCCAAAAACATAGGAAAACAAAAAGAAAGGCCACTGAGATATCTTAGTCTAGTGGACCTATACCCTTGTAGCAGATGAGACTGTCTATGAGGAGAGGGGAGACAGTGTGGAAAGGGCTGCCACTACTGCTGCTAGCTTAGATGCAGAGCAAGACAGTGGTAACATAAATAGGACCCAATCCACGGCAATACCTAATGATCCTTTTCCTCAAGGAGCTGGTTCAGGTGGTAGTCCCAGGCGCCAAGACACCATGGGGGATGCCATTGCTCAAACTAGGTTTGAGAGGGCATCTAAACAGTCCTATGATTCACCACTCGGAGGAGTTAACACACCTCGAAGTGATGAGGACATAATTAAACTTAAAGAATTGATGGAAATCTATACAAAACTGTCTGACAGGGTTCTTGACTTGGAGAATGTAAAGGATGCTCAAGCTTAGGAACTTAAAAAGTTGAAGAAGAGAGTCAAGAAGTTGGAAAAGAATAAAAATTCAAGAACTCCACAACTCAAGAGGAGGTTATTCAAAGTCAGGATAGAGTCTTCTGCTGAAAAGAGTTTGGGTGATCAGGAGGATGCATCCAAATAGGGGAGGAATGAAATTGACCAAGATGAAGGGATTTCATGGTTTCAAGAGGATGCAGAGACTCAGGGGAGGTATGGTCATGATATTGAAGTTAATAATGCTAGTACATCAATTACTACTGCTAGTATTAATATTACTACTGTTGAACCTGTTACTACTGCCAGTGCACCAATTACTACTGCTGGTGTATCTATTAGTACTGCTGAACAAAGTACTCCTCCAACAACAACAACAACTGTTATTGAAGATGAAGATCTCACAATTGCTCAGACCCTTATGAAAATGAGAAATGAGAAATCAAAAGAAAAATCAAAGGAAAAAGGAGTATCTAGTGAGACTGCTACAAGACTAACAAGAGGAGTGATTATGAAAGAAGCTAGTGAGACTGCTACAAGATCAATAGTACCACCTCAACAACAACTTGATCCTAAAGACAAAGGTAAAGGTAAAATGATTGAACCATAGAAGCCATCAAAGAAGAAGGATCAGATCAAGTTTGATGAAGAAATAGCTAAAAGACTTGCAGAAGAATTGCAAGCTGAACTGGAAGAAGCAGAAAGATCTGCAAGACAAAGAGAAGAAGAAGCCAATGTAGCTTTGATTGAAGAATGGGATAATGTGCAAGCTATGATGGATGCAGATTATGAGCTATATGCAAGACTACAGGTAGAAGAGCAAGGAGGATTGACCATTGAAGAAAGGTCAAGGTTATTTGTGGAGCTCATGGATAAAAGGAAGAAGCATTTTGCAAGACTTAGAGCAGAAGAGCAGAGAAGAAAACCACCTACCAAAAATCAAAAAAGGAATCAAATGTGTACTTACCTGAAGAACATGGTTGGATACAAGCATACTCAATTGAAGAATAAAAGTTTTGAGGAAATTCAGAAATTGTTTGACAAAGAAATGAAAAGGGTAAACACATTTGTACCTATGGATTCTGACGTGGTGAAAGGAAGTAATGATAAGGCAGAAGACAGTAAGAAGAGAACAAGAAAAGGACTTGATGAAGAAAGTGTCAAGAGACAAAAGGTAGAGGATGATGCTGAGAAGGCAGAGCTTAAAGCTTGTTTAGAAATAGTTCCAGGTGATGATAGTGTTGTCAATATTGAACCATTAGCTACAAAATCTCCAATTGTTGACTGGGAGACACAAATACTAGGAGAGGAGTTGTTTTATTATCAGATAAAGAGGGCTGATGAAAGTTATAAAGTGTACAAGGTATTCAGTGCAATGCTTGATGATTTTGACAGACAAGATGTGTTAGATTTATACAGGCTGGTAAAGGAAAGATTTGAGACAACAAGCCTAGAAGGATATGACAGATTGCTTTGGGGAGATCTCATCACTTTATTTGAACCAAGTGAGGAAGATGAAATCTAGAAAACTCAACAGCACTATACATTGATAAGCTAGAAGTTATATGATTCATGCGGAATTCATTTATTATAGATGGATACTGGATGTTCTATTCACATGCTGGTAGAAAAGAAATATCCTCTTACACAAGAAATGCTTTTAAGAATGTTGAGTGGGAAGCTAGAAGTTGATCATGAATGTGAAACGGCATATGAGCTTATCAGATTTATCAAGTCATAGTACAAGAAGTGAAGAAATGTTTGGATACATCCTCCTGGTGGTTAAAAAAACTTTTAATGAAGAAACTTGAAGATTAATGTTCAATGTTTTGGGGTGGATTGTTAGGAAAAAAGTTTCTTGTGTTGTTGAAGATTACTGTGACTATTTTGGAATTACTACTGCTGGTTATGTTTTACTACTAGTGAAGATAGCAGGAAATATTCTAAGTCATTATATGCTTGAGTTTAAGTTACAAACAGTAGTGTTAATTTAAGACTGTTAGAAATGTTTCAGCTGCTAGAGTTAAGTTAGTACTGTTAGTTATAAGTTAGTACTGCTTATGTGATAAGTATGAGATATTTTTGTAAAAGATACGTATAAGTTATTTGATTAGAAGATCATGATAACTTAGGAATATATTGTAAGCATGTTAGGACTTCTTGGTGTATAAAAGGAGGTTCTAGGGCATAGAGTTGGAGATTTAGAAATCGTTTTGTTATAGCTTCAAGGTTTTTAATAACCCTAACACTATCAAGAGTGTTCGTATTAATATATTAAGGCTTAAAGTTTGGTATTATACAATCTTGTTCATCACTGTTTCATTGATTATTCTTCTTAGTATCATAGACTAGATTCCGCATAGTCTTTGATATATTCAATCAAAGTTTCTACCATAGTTTTTTTGGATTTTTATTCAATACAACTAAGACTTTTATAAGGCTATGCAAGTTCTATTCAAGTGGGGAGTCAATAGGGGTGTTTGGCAATGCTTGCTTATCTGAGATAGTCGTGTTTATATAACACTTTTAAATGCTTATTTACTCTATATAAATAATTAGTTTCATGTAAACGGCTCAAAAAGACTCTTGCTATTATATTAAATTTTAACAATATCAGTCATGCTTAAACCATTTTCAAGACTGTGCTTTACCATTTTCTACACCTTTAGAGCTGATACTTCATATATGGTTAGTGTTTGCAATATATATAGAAATACTTTAAAAATAGTGAATCGCTCCTTTCCATACACTCACGTTTATTCTATTCATACTTTCTTCCACTCGAATGTGCAACTGAACATTCAAAACCCATGTGAAGTTTCTAATAGCTTACATGGATTGAGAGAGATTGTGTGTGTGTTTTGGTAGAAGAGTGAGAAATGAAAAAATAAAAATGACCATCTTACCCTTGATGGGTATTTCTTTTTTTAAAAATAAAAAATAGGGTTTTAATCTACACCATAGATCTATTAGATATGGAAGGCCAGGATTAGTTCATCAGGTATATGCCATTTTTTGGGTCTATAAGGAACTTTTGGCTTCGAAAGTTAGGTGTGCTAAAAAATTGTGTCATCATAAACAATAAATTTAGAAAGAAAAAGAACAAGAGAGTAGAGAGACTAGTGTCTAACCAAAGGATTGGTGTCTATAATAGGAAAACATAGAGATGAGTCTCTTGAAAATAACCGTTGTCTTTTACTATGTATAAAGACTGGTTTTGTATAACATGATAAGTTTTTATGCTTATTAGATTATAGACACTGGTCTTTTCGAGAAAACCAGTATTTGTGCTTTTCATGCCCCTGACTTTTTCAACATAGGAACTGGTTTTTTTAGAACCAGTCTCTATTATGAGATTTTTATGGCCTTTTGTGTAGTAGTGAATTTAGAACTTGATGCCATTGCTTTGAATTATAATTTGCGGATGATAGTTTTCCTACAAACTAACAACGCTTTTGGTATTCAACTAAGTTGTGTAAACCAAACAACTTGCCCAAATTTACAAAGACTCGCTTGTTAATTACCATTAAACATATCACATGGGTATTCTAGATTTCTCGTCCTAAGGAAAATATAAGTATCAAATTAGCCTATTTTATCATAAAGTTACTGGCATGCACACATATTTCTAGTCAAATAAGAGGGTATTCGGGGAATGCATTTTGGAGTAGATTATCTAATTATTGCATTTAGAACCGCAAATAATCAGTAAGGTGATTATCTAAGTTTTCTTAGAAACTACAACGGTAAAAAAGCAACTTTCTTTTGTAAAATAGATCAAACTCAATTCCAAACATCCCTTATATTCTAGATTTCTAGCCCTAAGAAAGTATCTCTATCAAGTCCATTTTCTTAACTATGCTAATCTACTAAATTACCATCATGTAGAAAACTATCCAACACATTATCGAGCACAACTACCAAAACAAACTATAAGAGCATTTTAGGGGATTGCCTTTTAGAGTGGATTATCCGATCATTACATTTGCAAAGCCCATATGGTTAGAAAAAAGTGTGGAAAATCACTTGAAATGATGTGATGATCCATGTTTTCTTAGAAACAACAATAGTTTTAAAAAGCAAATTTCTTTCGTAAAATGGATCGGTTGATGTAATGAAAATACCTGATTCCAGCTAAAAACATTAATATATGTAATTTGGTATCCGTCAGTTAAGCGGCAAGCAGGTTTTTCCGTTGCAGCTATAGCCTACTTTTTATGAGATGAGAAAACCTGTAGTCGGTTCCACTAAAACTAAATGATATGTCCCAAATTAGAACCTAAAAGTTAATGAAATGTGAGAATATCTTTTGTGATTTATCTCATAAAGTAAGATCAACTCATAAAAAGTAGATGTAACCAAAAGCAGGTATTCTCATCTCACCTTAATAAAAGGTTCTACTTTTTTTTTATCCAAGATGACCTTACTATGTTTCCATTGAATAATTATGTGATTCATATCCACTGTAATTCGTGTAATGAATATACGAAATACCTATTTAGTCAGTTATCATTTACATTTGTGTAGTATCTAATCTTAGCTGGGATGACTGCAATCACCATCCATATCTTTGCTATAACTTGAAAATGGCGGATTCAATTTTTCCACCTGAAAAAACAATTCCATCAATATCACTCTCTATTTCTTTCCCGATTAAAACCTAACCGTCCTAATTCAAACTACTACTCCTCTGTTCCAAATAAAAAAAATCCCCCAATCCAATATACCTTAATGCATTTTTATCAATAAAGAGACCATAGTAAACAATTCCAAAACAGTACCCCATTTCTTAGCAGTTATGCGTCAAAAATGTAAAATCAATGTTACTTATAAGTCTCTTCGCCAGTACTAAAATCAAAAAGACAAATCCAAATGTCCTCTCCTTCAGCAATAAACTTATTACTAAACGTTGGTTCCAATGATGCCGATTCCACAGTGCACAACATATCATAACTCTTCACCAATCCAAAACTAAAACAAAATTAAAGGTTAAAATACATTTAATGAGAAAATAAAAGTTACACATACAATGATTTTGAAATAACTTACCGACTTGCATCCCAAAACTTGCTCATCAAAAACCAACGGCATCATGGTTGTCTGAAATTTGATGTGTCACGGCTTGCCCTGATTTCCAATAGCCGATCTTATGACTTCATTCACCGAGCATTTATACCCAATTCTAAGTTTAACCGACTCAAGAAACTCCTGAGCTTGATCACAGGTGACTCGAAATAGTTCCCATCTTTGTTTGGGGTTTCCAAGTGCAGCATGTGTTGCAACAACTTGACCATTCGGGGATTAGCAGTTACAATACAACTAAACCAATTTGAGTAAAGTTCAAATGTCAAAACTTTAATTCGGTGCCTTTCAATTTCAGTGCAACAAAATAATGTACGTTAAAAATATCTGAGAAATGTACAAAAATGTTTAAGTCACAAATCTGCTATAAACAATAACCAAGAGTTATTACCTTCATATATGAAGCCCAAATATGGAAACATGTACAACTTCCATATACTCTCCTAACGTAATTCGGAGAAACCAAGACACGTATTTCTGATCCAATCCAACAAATTGTCAACGGATACACTCAGTACCGCGACACTCGATCTACTCATTGAACTCGCTATTTTACTCATGATACCATCCACAAAGCCACTTATTTTACTCATGATACCATCCACAGAGCCACTTTGATTATCAGGATCTATACTCGAAGAATCCACTTTATCACCACCCCGTATCTCCCTACTTCCTATGCTCGTCAGCCCCCACATTTTCTGTCACAAAAATCACACGATCCTACATTTACTAGATTATTTATCTCGACCCGTAAGCCAATTCACCAACATGAATCGAGAGGAAAAAGAAATACCTTTCTCCTTAAGGCATCTTCCTTTTGAAACTCTTTCCTAATCTTTTTCTGACTTGCTTCAACCTTCTTTGCTATTCTTGCTTCGTGACTCTGTCTAACACGCATAAAAGTAAGCAAATAAAAGTAAGCTCAAATGTGAAATTCTTATAAACAAATAACGCACCTATCTGTTCTTGTTTGAGGCCACTTGTAGAATCACAACCCGAAATATGAACGTAGACTAATCTTCCAATCCATCAGTAACACAGGTTGGTTTGAGACACAACTTACTCAAAAATAAATGTTTGGCTCAGATTTGCAAGTGCGGAACTGGACAAAAGGGTATCCGATCCCGCCATGAATGCAAACACTTTTTTGATCATGTTTCCCTGCCAAGATACGGGTCGCTTTCACCCGTGGTGATCCAACAAGTTATTAGAGCTGGAAAACTATAAACGCACGAAAGTTATACTATCTTATTGCCAATGTGAGGTGGAACAATATATATAAAATGAATAGCCACGTTATGATTTGCGTTGGTAAAGCAAGCCAAATGGCAGCCTTACCACGAAAACGGCGCGACACGCAAAGAACCATAACTTTTAAGTCAAATATTTTTTTAGAATATGTATGCCACGGCTGTTGCAAGCCTTCCAAGCTTGTCACGCTACAACACAAACCATCTCATCGTTTCCCGAATCCACCCTGGACAAAAGGATGTCCAAGCCCGCCATGGCTACAAACACTTTTTTTATCGTGTTGCCCCGCCAAGGTACGGGTCGTTTACCCACAAAAGGGTATCAGTGGCTGCCATGGTTGCAAACACTTTTTTTATCGTGTTGCCACGCCAAGAAACGACTCACTTTCACCCATGGTGTTCCAGCAAGTAATTAGAGCCAGAAAATAATCGACACACGAAAGTTAGACTATCTTCATCGACAATGTGAGCCGGCACAACACATATAAAGCGGATAGCCGACATGACACATATAAAGCGAATAGCCAGCTAAAGATTTGTGTTCATAATCCAAAAAACAGCTTATTTCAATTGCAAATACCAAAAAAATGAGCTTATCAAACTGAGCTTATTGCTTTTCCAAACAGCTTATGAAGCATATTCTAACTTTACCAATTGCCAATGTTAGAATCTTGGTTTAGCTTTTCAGTCTGCGACTCGTCCAAAGGTGCCTTGTTCATCCTGTTAGCCTAAAAATATTGAGTCAGAAATGGAAGCTCGGTCATTCAGTCAGGAATCATCGGTCGTTATAATATTTACGTTGTAATAGGATAGACCGGGTATCAAGCTCGTTAGTTAATCTAATATTGTTCGTGTTGCGGGCTAAAGCCCAAGCAAAACCTGAGCCCAACCCATGGACAAGCCATAGGCGTCCAACATATAGCTAAGGCTATAAATACCCCCTTCTCTTTAAGGAGAAGGGTTGGCTGTTCATTTTGTGTAAAACATTTCACATAGTGCAATCCAAACACCCTCTTATTTTCTCTCTACTTTCTTTCTTTCTTCTTTCTCTTT
>BQNB010057589.1:0-34103 GCA_026074375.1 Tanacetum coccineum | reverse complement strand
TAATATTCTTCAAGTAAAGGACTGAAGAGAAATTCTAACCCTTGATGTGACGAATCTGTCTTCTCTGCTAAAGGAACAATATTTTGTCTTAGGGGCACGGGGTCAGAGTTGTCATAATCTGACGCCTTTTGTCCTTGAGGAACGAGGCCTAAAGAGACATTTTCAATAGACATCTCTTGTCGTTGTAGTGCGAGGTCTGAACTGTTGTGATCAGACATCATCTCCATGAAGACCGAATAAATTAAGGCTAACAATATCCCTTGCAGTTAAAGCATTGTATCCCAGTCTGTTGCACTACCTGACTGCCTACTATTTCCCTAGCCCCAGCAACTGTCATTGTTATACCTTGGTGTGGTATCTTCAGTCTTGTTCCTGGAGTTTGAAGAAGTTCGAAGGTTGTTGTTGGTAGGTGTGTAGGGGAGAAAATGTAATTAAAATATGATCTAATCGTCTTAATGTGCTGAATAGTAAGAAAAAGGTTTTATGGTTCGATCTTATACCCAACAACATCTTAATTTCACGACGAATCTGAAGTCATTGGTGACCTCTTTGCCTTTGTGTCTGGTAGATGCACTTTGTCTTTTGGAAGATGATGTTGCATTTGATCTTTGAGGTTTTGGTGCTTGATAGTAAGTATCTTGAAATGGTTGAGCAGCCGCAAGAAGTGCATAATGGATTTTGCACTATTGGCTATTCTTACGATACGAATATCATTAACCTCTTCTGAAACTGCTTGAGATGGTCAAATAGTCTGTGATATGAGATGGTTGTCTATTGTTTTGATTGCTTGACAAGCGTCAAAAACCTTGACATTCTGGTGAAGCTGTTTAAAGAAATTGAACATTCACTTGCATTATGGTAAAATTGCAAGTTGTTCCTTGTCAACTATTCATCCTATTTGGAAAACCGTGAGTAATACGTGGAACTCATGGATTTCCATCTCGAGAAGGTAAACTTCCAAAATTCCAGAACAGATTGGTCTTTACATCTTGTACGTTCAACGAATCACCCTGTTGTGCATTTCAATGGCTTTATCCACATTTCATTTGTTGTGTTTTGATCATCAACTGAGTTGATAGATTTCATCTCCTATACCAGTTTAACAGTAAAGAAAATTGCTTCCTTTTCAGACTGGAAAGTGTTCTATGTTCTCTTGGAGTCATGTTCAATACAGTTTCATTGCTGTAAGTTGTTGAATGCGGAGCCTTCCGGCTGCTGGAACGTTAAATAAGTACACTTGTGGCACACGTTAGGGACCATTAAGTATGCATTTTTTCAGTCCTTCACCATTTTTTTTGTTGTCGAATGTTCCGTAGAAAAGTGATTCCATTGTGAAATATCTCCTGGTCCAAGCATTGGAGGATGATCTTTATGACCAGCTCATGATTTATTATGATTTGACTATCTGTCAGAGGATGGTGTTGACTCAGGTAGACTTGATGACATGACATGGTTATTATTATGAAGTGGAAAGATTTTGTTGGATCTTAGGTGGGATATGATGTGATTGAAATTGTGAGTTGTATGCAATTCACGTTCACGAGATTTTACTCGTCTATGATCAAAACCGACAAATGATTAACGAGATTTTAAAAGATCACTAGATAACCGTGAATGAATGATCGTTGGTAGTTGAGGTTTGTTTTTTTGTATGATTAATGCAGTTTAAGTCCTTGTTGATGGTTTTGGTTTTGGCTTTTGGTTTGTTTGGAATTCGGCGCAGTTTGGATATGAAGCCAAAAATAATTTGAATTTTTTAACAAAATTTTTCCCTATTACCAAAATTTAAATTTGGTGTAAAAATGGGCTAAAAAAGGCTATAGAAAAAATTAAAATTTTCTTAATTTAAAAAAATTCAAACTGTCACCAAACCGCTGCCAAATAAATCAAGCAAACCGCCTCTTATATTTTTGCTAACTCGCCGGCTTAATAAAATAATCAAACCGCTGCCTATAGTGACCAAACCGCCGCTGGTGAAATAAAGCAACTCGCCGGCAAGATTTAACAGCAAACCGCCTCTTATATTTTTAATCAAACCGCTGCTTTAATATGAGTAACTCGCCGGGTATTATTATAATAGCAAACCGCTGCTGAAATTGACAACCCGCCGTGTATTAAAATAATGCAAACCGCCGTGCATTTTCACTTTGGGCATTATAACGTTTCATTTTTGCCAATATAATAATCAACCCGCCGTGGCAACCTGTCAAACCGCCGCTATTAAGCAACTCGCCGCGAGTTTTGTCAACTCGCCGGCAATAAAATATTCAAATGAATTCAACTCGCCGTTGACCAGGTCAAACCGCCGCCTGACAACTTTCCTAAAAAGGTGGATCTTGTCTCCTTTTTGTCAACTCGCCGGCAAGAAAATCAATAAAATAGTCAAACCGCCATGAAGAACTTCAAGTACGAATTGAGCATAATTAACCAAATAAGCTTTCTAACCACGAATATAAGCTACAACCATACTATATTAAGTGTGTATAACAAGATTAAACACACATAAACTCGTATATCATTGAGGATCTTCAAAAACCAAGCAACTCTCCACGAAGAACATAGAAGAAATTCGAACCTTTAATCTTTGTAATCGAACTTGGAGCTTGTAGATCACATGTCATAGCAACAATATACCTTCCTTAGCATTTATAGCATGAAAAACAACACGATTAACCAACCAAATGAGCTCAACATATGATTTTGAGCCGTGGGGTTTTAGAGCAAAAATAAGCCACGAATTTTGAGCTTATTAACCACACAAATCAAACACGAATCCACCCTTTGCTCTGATGCCAACTATTGGATCCCGATTAACACTTCACTTCATATATTTAAACACGAAATTAGATCAAGAAAAGAGATGAGTTGTGAGTTGTTTTTGTAGAGAGAGAAAGAAGAGAGAGAGAGAGATGAGAGAAAAATAGGAAAAATGATATTATTTGAACAACTTACTCTTTTATAAATAGAAAAGAGTTTATATACCCCGTCGCGTTAAATGACGCGCAGGATATTTAATTAGGATCCGAGCTCGGGTTTTGCTTGGGAT
The DNA here is from genome assembly GCA_026074375.1 of Tanacetum coccineum. Lineage (NCBI taxonomy): Eukaryota > Viridiplantae > Streptophyta > Magnoliopsida > Asterales > Asteraceae > Tanacetum > Tanacetum coccineum. Next base: position 31,057 of record BQNB010057589.1, on the reverse strand, counting down.
TAAACCCGAAACATATACAATATTAGATTAACTATCGAGCCCGATTCTTGATATTATACTATTACAACATTAACTAATTAAATGACCGAGACTCGTACACGTAATGAACGAACTTCCTGTTCGGCTCAATATTTTGAGGGTAACTAAAAGTACTACTCAAAGTGTCGCCTTGGAAAGGCGTGATACGTTTTGGTAAAAGAAGCAAGCTTTCACCGAGATATGTAGGACCGTTCGAGGTCGTCGAGCGAGTGGATCCTGTTGCTTATCGTTTGCGTCTACCGCAAGAACTTGTAGGCATTCATGACACGTTCCACATGTCGAACTTGAAGAAATGCCTGGCTGACACAAATCTGCACGTACCACTGGAAGAAATCAAGATTGACAACGAACTACATTTTGTTGAGGATCCGAATAAGCTCATGAACCGCGAGGTCAAGAAACTAAAGCAAAGTCACATTCCCCTCGTGAGAGTTCGTTGGAAACTCTCGAAGAGGACCAAATGGAATGAGAAGACGAGAAGAAGCGCAAGTATCCACAACTGTTCGCGAGCGCTACAGCTTAGGAAGAGAAATTGAAATTTCAAGACGAAATTCCCTTTAACAGGGGAATACTGTGACAACTGTCTATTTTGAGGTCAGTAACCGATAGAAAACATACGACATTTTTGACTCCATTAAAATTTTGTTGTGTCACTTTCTAAATGGTCATGTCATTTTATGAACTAAACATTCAATTCCTAGGAACCCTAGTTATACGAACGCACCTTCGACCTATGATCCTAGTTAACGGTCTTAGCGATCAACGATATGCTCAAAGGTCATTAGGACAATGTCAATAACCATTAATAAACATAATTTATTCACTTTTATGAACTTAGGACACTTCGTTCATTATAACTTGCAAGTTTCCCGGTAAACTAGATATTTCGTAAATTTTTACGTTTTTGCATTTACGTTACTTATAACGGACTTAAAACACTTCAAGATCATATAAGTGTATAAATTCATTTTTAGCAAACATTACTTAGCACATTTTACATTGAACTAACATTACTCTACACAATATACATTACAACTTATTACTTAAACCTTTATACATACACATTTTACATTATACTTAAAAATACCTTACATAAACATTATATACACAAAATAATTAATAAAAATCAAAATTTCCTCCCCTTGGAGCCCCCAAAACCGTCACCCCTTGTCCCCCATGCCACCTCCTCCTCCAATCACATTGCAAGCTTATTTACACACTCATAAACACTCCTACACTCAACCACCCTTCACACTTATTCATTTTCACTCTCTTCCTTCTCACATACACTTCTCTCTCTCTCAAAGATCTGGTTTCCTCTTCTTCTTTTCCATTTTGGTCGGCCAAGAACAAAGCACCATAATCCACCACTTAAAATCTTGATTAAACACAAGAATATCACTCAAAAAGGCTTGTTTAATCATCTCTAATACATTTCTTGGTTTGTTTTTCACTCAAAGCACCATATTGGAAAGTTGAATCATCTCAGCTTCATCTTCATATTTTCATTCACTTGGTGTTATCATAGGTAAGGTAAGGGTACAAGACGTCTTGTGCCTATCTTGTACCCGAAAAGTGCCATTTATGGCTTAAAACACATGTTTGTTCATCTTCTTTTATTCTAATCCACAAGATAATAAATCTACTGATAATATAGTGTTATGACACTATTTAAATAATTTTAATATGCTTATAAAAGTTGTATAAGTGGTTTGATGATTCGAATGATAAAACTAGTGATGATATGGGGCGTAAAATCATGATTTTAACCTAAATCGGGAGTTGATTTTTACATGCAATGAGTCAATGTTTTTCCAAAGAGTCTACTGAGATTTTTGGATTAAAATGATGTTAAGACCTGTATAATATGATTGTGGGAGTTTATTGGGTCGTTTTTGCATGTTGGGTTATTGGTTTGACTTAATTAATTCAAAGCTATTTTTCAAATAGCCCCTATTTTATTTTTGGGTCATATTGATTGGAGCATAAGTTGATGATAAATAAACATTTTGACATAATTCAAGAGCCTAGATTCAATTGCTTTGAGTCTAGTTTCCATAAATATAAGCCTTTTAAAAATATGAGGTCGTTTGGTTAGTCAAAGTTGCAAAATGGTGTAAAGTGTCAAAACTGCCCGAAAATCTCTTTTCAACCCGTGTACTAAATTGATCATAAATCATAAACCACGATGAATATATCATTGAAACTGATATGAGAGACACATGTATGGGTTATTTAGAGTCTCCCATTGGCCTAACTCATATAACCTTGATTTGGTCCCTCTGATCATTAAAATACTTTGGTATGTCTAGATTTGGCCGTTTTTGAAGTCGGGTATAAATGGTCAAGTATAAGTCTTTAATAAATTTTGGGAAAATTCATGGACACACCTAATACATGGGATTTTGACCTTGAGCAGTAGCTTGACCAGAAGTTTTGGTTAGCTTGGTCAAATAAATACTTAAAGTGACAGGAAATTTGGGGTAAATTAGTAGAAATTCGCTTTGTGATAAATGTGTCTTTTGAAAACGAATGTGAACACAAAACTTAACAAATGAACCTTAATATTGTCCGAGCATATCATATAGGATCTAATTAGGTATATTTACTTGCCTTAGATTGCGAGTAGAAGGTTGCGTATTCGTTTGGGTTGCCAACTTAGTGTGGTTTGCCGACAAGTCCTATTGTCGTTCTAACTTTAAGGTGAGTTTCTCACAGCCCCTCTTTTACCGTTATTATGATTTTAGGGTGAAAAGCATGATGTTGTCTATTTAACTACTATGCTCGTACTTATACGTGTTTAAACTTTCGAGCATACTTAAACTTATTGAACTCGATTGAACTTGTTGCACTTTGAAAACATGTTGAATTTGAACTTGATGTGTATGTTGTTGTATGCTTGGGACCCACCACTACTTTTAGCTCACTATATCCCCCTTAATGGGATGAGACGTTATTACTTATGGATAACGCTATTAGGAGATTAGCCCCTCTTCACTCCCCGCATAAGGGTGCATAGTACTAAGTGTTTGTGCCACACTATACAACTGGAACTTGAATAGATGTTTGGAATGGTTAGGCTGAATACGTTTAAGTAGTGCCTCTCATAAACACTGTATCATACATATATGGTGAATTGATTTTGTATTACGTTACTTTACGTAACGAGAACTGTTTTGAAAACTTGATTTGTTTTGGACTATCAACTTGTTTGGAAATTGATTTTGGTTTGGACGACTGTTTTTGATACCTTGCCAATGAGTTGACAAACTGTTATTGGACGTCTACTCTTTTATAAACTATATTTGGTGTGCAAATTCTTGAGAACTCACCAGGTATTTCGATAGTTGACCGTTTTTATCATGCTTTTCAGGTGACGTTCCTAAAGTGGAAACTTAGTGTGATTGCATTTAAGCCTGTTCAAGATGTCTATTTTCTTCCAAGTTATTGTCTTTTGGGTGATCCATGTTCGGAAGAAAAACTACTATGTTGTTTTTGTACTTTTAAACTTGTACCTGCATTGTTGTAATTAGGATAACTTTCTTTTATTTCAACTCATGTATGGTGTTTTATCTATCATCTTATGTGATGCTTATTAATATGTTACACCTCGCGTTTTTGCCTTGATGGGGTGTGACAATATTAATGTCGAATGCATATTTGTGTTCTTCTTTTTCTTTATAGCTCTGATACTATTTAGAAATCAAAGAAAAACTGAAAATATTATTAATCATATTCTATGAACAAATAATAGTACATGAGATTAAATAGAAACGTAACATACTAAACTCTAAAGACTAGACGAGCCTAAATAGCTACGGGCTAAACCTATAGACCTTATTAGCTAACACGATTCACCCTTCTTGTAATTAGGTTTAAACACCACGTAAGTCGATTTGTGCTTGTATTTGCATGAGCACGTTCACAGTTTTAATTGTTAGTTTTGCTTAAATGAACATGTTGAGTGGACCTTTAAGTGAGAACAATCAAGAGATATAATGGATGTTATATTCAATATAGGCCAGTTTGTACTTTGGACTATGATTTCTTATGACCCAATTACTATGTATACTAAAATTGGTGAAATACGACATTGTTTTGTTAATGGACTTTTTTTACCCCAATTTCATCCGGCCTGCCTCAACTAAAACTATATGTCTTTTTCCTTTTAACACCCATCTCATAACACCAATCATTCTAGAGAGAGAGGGTAACATATTTTTTTTAAACACCGATCATCCTACAGTGGGTAGAGAGATCCAAACACCTCTCTAATTTAATAAATCCAAGAAGATTGAGGAGAATAAGAAGAGAAGTAATCGTGATATGTGTTATGATTAAGATCCTTGGAATAAATCGCATCTTGTTAATCGGGTTAGTTCAGGCAAAGTTTTCATGTTTATGTATTGATTTGTTTAACTCATTAGTTTATAATGGGAAGTACTCGATATGATGTCTTAATTTAAGATTACCACTGATTAACTGATTTTTACCTGCGATGACCTTTGTACTGGTGATGAGGTGTTATTTTATACACTTTTTCGGGGTCATTTAACCCTTTAAATCATGCATTTATTCCCAAAATAGGTACTTAATCGTTCCTTTTCAGGTATTTAGCATTTGGAAGGCATTTGGAGGAAATACACGTGACTTGGGCTCATTTGGAGAAGAAACAGACGAGACTACGGACCTACACCAACATCTCTCGAGATTATGTTCTCAACGGCTAGAGACGGCGTCACAAGATACACGTGACGCCGTCACGATTCATCCCACGAGGGTGTCACAGGAATTCACGACGGCGTCAGCTCGCATGACCCAACCCAAGATCTAGAATATTCTCTTTCATGACGGTGTCACGATTAAAATACGACGCCGTCACAGCGATTTATCTATATATACAAACCCGAAATTAGGGTTTTAAGTGTGTAACTTTAGAGTAAAAAAGGGAGACGAACCCTAGTTCGTTTTGTGAGATTTCGTAAATTCAGGTAATTAATATATTCTTATTTATTCTTATTTTCCCCCTTTAGTAAAATTTTATTTTTACTTTTACTCGATTAGTAATTCTTCGTTTCTAGTTTAAACTTAAGCCGTGTTATGAATTATATCCGTTTCGTACCCTTCGTAATTGAATTTTCAGTAAAGTACCCCGAATGAGGTAGAGCTATTTTTATCTTGTTCGTTTTTACTTTGTGGTTCCGCCTTAACTCTCGTTATATTTTACTTTAATACCCGTTAGCCTCAAAACTGCCTACCTATCTTAAAATTTATACCCTAAATGCTAAAATTATTAATAATAAAAACTCAAATGCCACTAAACTACCTCATATGAGGCGTGGCACATTCTTAGAATGTGTCTAGGACACATGTTTTGGTCAAATGCATGTCTAGGATATCAAAACCAACTTATGACTCACACTTTCTCATAGTTAAGAAAAAAATATACCATCTCATACTCTTTCTCTCTACTTGGCCGATTGCATCAAGCTACCAAAACACCAATTCCAAAAAAAATTCTATAGAAACCTCTTAATATCTTTGTGTAGTCTTGTTCCTCATAATAAGAACTACATTTGAAGACCATAAAACCTTGTGATTTTGATGTTTAGGGGCTGAATTAAGTCACGGTTTTAGAGGGTTTATACATGCATTAGTGATGATGATGTAGTGGGATTTTGGAGATTTGTGGTCTTGGTTTTTATTGGTAACTTTTAGAGTTGGTTGAAATTTCTTGCAAATCTTATTTTAAGGTGTATTTGGTTGACTTTATTTTGGGTAAAAGATGAGTTTGGGGCTGAGATCTTGGTTGGTTAAGTTTATTTTGGAGGTTTTTGATTTGGTTGCAAGCTAGAAAGAGGAGTGGAGTTGAAGTTTTGGTTAAACTAGTTTTTATTACATCTTGTAAGATTCTATTTTGTTCTTCAAATCTTCTCTTCTTGTAAATTATTACATTGATGTTATTACTTTGATGTTATTACTACTGTTAAATATGTATTTGATGTTAGTAAGAGGTTTGACAAACAAGTGTGACATTGCTTGGACTTTTGGTGAGGTCAAAACTTATGAGAGGGTGTGTTGATAAAGAGAAATTAGAGACTGTTTTAGGTCAGCAACTTGTTGGGCTTATTACAAAATATTTTTGACTTGTGGACTAATGGGAAATTCATTTTATAGGTAGACAAACATTTTTAGTGTATATGACAAGTTGGATAGATTTTTATCTCCTCCAGATGAGTGAGAAGTGGCCGAAATACCGAAACTAGTCAAATCTGTACCACTGTTAGGAAAATGACTAAAACTCTATATTTTTCATTAACTTGCTAAATTAAAAAGTTGAGCCCTGTAGTAGACACATAGAGCTAACACCTCCTTTTTACCTCACTTGAATTTCTATCATAGATTGGGATTTATGGCCGTTTCCGTGAAGGGTTAAAAATCTGGAAACTTTCTGTTTTGGGTAACCAGGGTAAATCAGTCTTTTCATATGGTTCTGAAACTTTTGAGTAAGTAAGCCCTACATTTCTAAAAACTAGATTCAAAATTATTTCCAGGGGTGAAAGCCTTGTATTTATATCATTTACGGATTAGAAGCTAGAGGTTCGGGAAGTTGAGTCAATTTTAGAATTTGGGAATCTATGTATAGACTTTAACTTTAAAACATATATGTTAACTTTGGTAAAATAGGAGTTAAGGGATAAATTTTTATACATGTCTTAATCAATATAAGGTCAGGTTAGACTTGAGTTTTTGAGTGAAAAGTACTTTGAAAATACTAGTGCAATGTCATGCTTATTATGGACACACACCTCATGAACACTTAATTATTTTTACGTATCAATTTATACTTTACCATTCTAAGTCGCACCGCATATTTTAGGTGATCCTTAGAGACTCTTGCTCAATCAACGATCTCATTACTTCTGACTTTCTTTTACTTTTGGTGAGTTCATAGCCCCTTTTTATTACTAAATTGTTTGCAAACTCTACGGGGTGAAATTATATGCTTCTCTTATTCTTGGACACAATTGTTTTTAAATTGTATGCTATCCAGATTATTGCCTGAATATTATTGCCTAAGTTACCGCATTGCCATTTAAGTCCCTACCAATCATGAATCGTTAATTGCTAATGTAGTAAACGCGAGTGTTATGGATAGATCTATCGGGACTGACAATCCCTACCTTGAATTTCTGGTCACAAGTTGACCATGGTGGATTTAACATTGTGAGGACAGTTAGGTTGTTGGCAAGCATCCTATATTTCCCTGGGGCACCAAACTAGTTAAGGTTTCGGGGTCATGAGCTTAGTGAAATAATACATATTTCTTTTGGACTACTAAATTTGTTTCGTAGTCTACTATTACTTAAATCTTGTGGTCCACCCTTTTATTGATAAACCTATGATTTCACTCAACCTTTGTGTTGACTTTTAGCATGTTTTAATTTTAGGTCCTAATGTATGAAGTTTGGATTGGACCTGCGTTGGATATCAAGCTGAAGGGATTCTGATTATTTCATATTCGATGCACCCTTTAACTTTTAAAAATATATGTCATCTTTTGGAATTATGAAGCTTGTGTTTAAACAAATGTATGTCGAAGGTTTATGACACTTTTTAAAACTGTGGGACCAAATGTGGAAACTCTGATATTTTGTAAGGCATCGAATGAAACTTTGTTTTAAACGTCTCTTTTTGAGGTCGTTTCCTATACTTGTATTTTGTGCTATGACGTCGCACCCTAATTGTTATCGTTCGCCAGATTTTGAGGGTGTGACAGATTGGTATCAAGAGCAAAGGTTATAGGGAAATGGGTCATTTTTCAAAACCTAGTCTATAACCAAAATTTTTAAAACTTTCTTTTCTTCCATTTTTAAATTACAGAATCCTTCATTACTATCCAATATTCGCGCGCGCAACTCCCTGAATCATTATTTACTTTTTCGATTAATATTATTATATTATATGATTATATATAATACTTGGGTTAATTTTGATCCCTTATGTCTATCTTTTGGTGTATTGCTAATTATTCGTATCGGTCAATTATATAAATATTGACCATTCTGGTTAATGATGTTTATTTATAAAGGCATCACCGTCTAATTTATAAAATTTTAATTTTATAAATGATTTAAATAAAATGTGCTTATTATTAATGCATATTTTCTCTATTGTTGTTACATCATTCTTTTATTTCATTTTTTTATTATTATCATTGTGAAATTTAACCTTGTGACTATGTAAATTCATAATACAATTTCATATTGTGTTGATGATTAATTCATGATTATGTATACCTTTCTTCTATCTTATTTCTCTTTATGATTATCATGTATCATGATTTAACATAGTCTTACAAATTCTTACTGAGTTGTGTATTTGTATTGTTGACAGAATCATGCCTCCCAAGATGATGAAGCGAAAGGCCATTAATAAAATGGTGAAAAAGCAGATAGCGGAAGCTATAGAAGAATATGAAAAGACTAGAGCTAACCCATACAATGCTGGCGGGTCTGGACCAACAAATACAGGAGGAACGGTGAATGTACAGGGTTGTTCGCACAAAACTTTTATGAATGGAAAACCTCACCCTTTTAACAGAACAGAGGGTGTTGTTGGTTTAAGGCGATGGATTGAGAAGGTAGATCAAGTGTTTGAAATTTGCAAGTGTGCCGAGAAAGATAAAGTTATGTTTACTGCTAATACTTTGAGGGTCATGCGTTAACATGGTGGAATGGAAATGTGCACACCATAGGGCATGTCAATGCTAACGGTATTCCTTGGACTGAGTTTAAGTCGATGATGACTACTGAATACTGCCCATCAATTGAAATCCAAAGGATGGAGCAAGAGCTTTGGACTTTAACTATGAAAGAAGATGACATCGAGGCATACAACAATCGTTTCCATGAGCTGGATTTAATGTGTCCTGATTTGGTGCCTAATGAAAAGAAAAAGGTTGAGAGGTATATTCGAGGGTTTCCTAAAAGAATCAAGGGAAATATCACTTCTTCAAAGCCCACTACCCTGTACGAGGCAATCAATATGGCTTATGAGCTGGTCAAGCAAGCAGTTCAGGGTAAGGCTGCAAGAGTGAGTGAATGCAATAAAAAGAAGTGGGAAGACCACCAGAAAAACAACCCTAACAACAACAACAACAATAACCATAACCGAAACAACAATCATCATCAACAATAAAACAGGAGGCAGGAAACTGCCAAGGCCTATGCTGCAGCTCCAGCTGAAGGTAGGGTTTATGCTGGAAATCTACCAAAATGCAATATGTGTAACTTACATCATCATGGGTCGTGCCCTCCAAAGTGCCAAAGATGTCAAAGAATGGGTCACATGTAGAAGGATTGTAGAGCTAGGCTTCCGGGTACAAGTGATAACTCCCTGCAGAATGTGATGTGTTTTGGGTATGGTGAGAAAGGACACTACATAAACTAGTGTCCCACGGCAAAGAACCAGCAGAATAAGGAAGCTCGTACGAGAGCTTACGTGGTGGTTGAAAATCCACAGCAGAATCCAAATGTGGTCATGGGTACGTTTTTACTTAATGATCACTATGCAAGTGTCTTATTTGATTTGGATTCTGAGATAAGCTTTATATCCACTGAGTTTACTCATTTTATTGATATTGCCCCGGCTACTTTAAACACTAGTTACAAAGTAGAGTTAATGAATGGGAAGATGGTTAGTACCAACACCGTTTTACGTGGTTTTACCTTACTCTTGATTAATCACGTGTTCAAAATAGATTTGTTACCAACCCAACTAGGTAGTTTTGATGTTATTGTTGGAATGGATTGGTTGGCATACCACCGAGCCGTCATAGATTGTTATGAAAAGATTATCCGTATTCCTCTTTGGAATGGCGAGATTATTAAAGTTCAAGGCGAGAAGCCAGAGAAAGATCCAAGACTTCTTTCGTGTATCAAGGCTGATAAAAAGAAGCCTGAAGACATCCGTATTGTCCGTGACTTCCCTGAGGTATTTCCAGATGATATGTCAGGTTTACCTCTTGTCGGAGAGGTAGAATTTGGCATCAACTTGATTCTAGGCGCGTTGCCAGTTGTGAAGTCGCCATACCGATTAGCCCCTTCAAAAATGATATGATTGTCGAACCAGCTTAAAGAGCTTTAGGAGAAGGGTTTTATTAGGCTAAGTCATTCACCATAAGGAGCTCCTGTACTGCTTGTTAAGAAGAAAGACGGTGCCTTGAGAATGTGTATTAACTACATAGAGCTAAATAAGTTGACTATTAAGAACCGTTACCCTCTACCTATAATTGATGATTTGTTTGACCAACTGCAAGGCGCGTGTTGTTTCTCCAAGATAGATCTTCATTTGAGATATCATCAGTTAAGAGTTCGAGAAGAAGATATACTGAAGACTGCGTTTAGAACACGTTATGGGCACTTTGAGTTCACAGTCATGCCATTTGGGCTAACGAACGCACCAGCAATATTTATGGACTTGATAAACCGCGTCTGCAAACCCTATTTGAACAAATTTGTAATTGTGTTCATCGATGACATCCTTATCTACTCAAAGTCAGAAGAAGAGCATGAAGTCCACCTAAAGACGATTTAAGACTTACTCAAGAAGGATAAGTTATACGCCAAATTTTCAAAGTACGAATTTTGGTTAAAAGAAGTCCAATTCTTAGGTCACGTGGTCAACCGAGATGGTATCCATGTAGATCCTAGAAAGGTTGATACAGTTAAGAACTAGAAGACCCTTGAGTCACCAACTGAGATCTGTTCATTTTTAGGATTGGCGGGTTACTACCGAAGGTTTATTGAAAATTTCTCTAAGATTGCAAAGCCTCTCACCCTATTGACTCAGAAGAATAAGACATATGTGTAGGCGATAAGCAAGAAGAAGCCTTCTATTAAACAATAGATCTTGATTGATGATTAGTGTGTGAAAATCAAGGTGTAATTAGTGTGTGTGTTTAGAGAGAGAATTACCTAACTTGCCTTTTGATTAAATGAAGTTGTTACATCTAACCATGGCATAAATTACTATTTATAGCCCTTGGTTAGCTTGTTGACTAAACTTTCCTTACTTAACATATTTAGTCCCTGCACTTTATAATAGTGCTTACAAGTAGAACATTTCTTTATTTCTAACATTCTCCCTCTAAATGATCTACTTGGAAACTATCCTTATTATCTTTTTGATGACGACTTCTTCCTTATTCTTGAATACTCGATTCTGAAGTAGTCTATCATTTTCTTTTTCTTTGAAGCTCGAAAACGCTGAGAAGTCTTTATGAAAGTTGAGGACGACCTTGTAGCAAATCTCTCCTGATATAATTTTCCCTCCCTATATGACAAGATAGATTTCTTTATCCTTAAAGGTATCAACTCTACTCTCGAACTCAAAATTAGCATTCTCAAAAGCTAACTTTGACCTTCTTTTGCAACTTGATTCTTTAATAGCTTGTATGAAATCTTTAACTTTGAACTTGATCTTTAATTAATTTCAATCACCAAAATTTTTCTAAAGAACGATCTTAAACATATGATATTTGATTGAGCATTTCTTTGTAAAAGACTTGAACACTTGACTTTTCACATGAATCTTCATACTCTTTAAGCTCCCCCTCAATCACATATCCATCTCTTGAATATTGAAGTAGTAAAACCTTTTGATTGTCTGAAGACAATGTCGATATTCTTGAGAAGTAATTCCATGCAAATGTCAAACCGGCTATCTTGATCGATCTTTGAAGTTAATGAAACACTACAGCTTATTCAAAACACTTGATGAAGTAACCTCAATCTTGAATACGAATCTTATCTTCTTAATCAAACTACTTTTCTTTGATTCAATTTATTTGCTAGTATCTTTGCATTTGTCCATATAGTCTGCTTATATCATCTCCTCTTCATATACTTGAATTTTCCCTTTCGTTCAAGCTTATATCCATATACCCCTCATGATATTTGTCCATCAGAACATCAGATTTATATAACTTCCTAGAAATAAGTCTGGGTTGAAGAATATCCTTTGAAGTCCATGAAATTGAAATCGAAATCTTTTCTTTTCTTTAAACATTTCCCTTTATAAACAAACATACTCCTCAAAAATAACTCATAAGCTCCCTCAAACCAACAAATATGATTGCTATCATTCCCGTGAAGGTTGAAAGAAACTTTTGTCATTTTAAGTTTCGTTGAAGTAGTCATGCTTGTGAAAGGTAAAATGTTGCTATTGTATGTTGTAGAAGATGAAATGGAGAATTATCATAGTAAGAACCATCTTCCACATTAACCATGAAGTTCATACATCACAAGATCATGCTTTTTTAAAATTTCCGAGAAACATTTGAAAATAGATCAAATCAATATCTCGATGATAAGGATGCGGAAATATGATCATAAAAATCCAAATAAGCAATGATCTCGTAAACTTAGTGTTGTGTTACCATGGGAAACACATAACTACTAAATCACTTAGAATACTAGTTTGCACTTATTTGAATTATTAAAAAATCATTTTTAAATAGTGACCTACGTTCATCGTTGGCATGGCGTTAGCACTGGTAGGATTTACCTTCAAGTTATATGTAAAATACCTAATTTATAGTATCAACTCCAGAATGATTCGGAATGTCACACAGACATGCAATTCAACAAAGACATATATCATTGTACCTTTGTATCATTGATGTTTAATACAAACGTACTTTTGTGTTCTAAAGATATTTCATTAAATATCAAATTGGCTCTAGACTCTTGTGCACTTTTAGTAAGCAAGGACGGCATAATGTACCTTTATTCAATTCAACATCTCGAATGAAAGTCGATAATTTGCTTTAATCTCGTGAGAAAGCAACAAATACTTTTTTTAGAAGTATTTGAGTGGCTAGGAGGGGTTGTGCATTTCATCACTGGGTCCATGATGTCTACTTCAATACCAAGAAATCAAACGAATGAAATCCGGATAGAATTAATGAGTTGACCCGTTTTATCCTATGTAGGAAAAAACGCCCTTCATCTTTTCTTATAACCTCTCACTTTTTAACTTCGACCTTTGTCTTTGCTTATCATTCTATTCTTCTTCATCATATTTTTGTCACTTTTGACAACTCTATCATTTTTGTTCATTCTTTTTTATTAAAAGATTTATCACTTAAGTCCTTTTGGCATTCGAAACCTGATTTGATTAACACCTCAGAACTCCATCACCTAGACCGGAACATTCCTATTCCTAAATTGGAAGGAAGACTTCGGGGTAGATCAATTCCGGTTCTGGAAGATCATAGGAGTATTTTGGGAGTAACTAAATCACACCGTGCAACTCAATCAACATACGCCAAGATAATTCCTTTAGAAAGAATGTCCGTGAAAACCATGATGAAAATCTGAAATCGTATCATGAGATTTTGATAATATCAAGAAAATGTAGAACAATCACTCTGTCTGTTTTTGTATGCGGTGGCATTTCTTTTCTTGCATACTTTTCTCTTTTTCTTTTCATGTGTTGTTCTTGCTTTTGAAGCACATGACATATACTTTCATTTTTTCAAGTATACGATTTCTCATTTCTCTCTTTCTATTTTTCTCTCACAAATCTCTCTTTCTGTTTTTCATCATTCTCACAAACATCATATGAAGAAGAAAATTTTGATCTTTAAAAGTTTTCAATCATTATAAAGACACTCCCCCTTAACATATGCCGAGAAACATTTTTAACATGAAGCTAAAAACGCAAAAATACGGATATGTGAAGGTGAAATGTAAAACAATTTTCCATTTCCGTTTCTTTCTGAAAACTTTTCAACACCCTATACGGACACTCCCCCTCGAAAAATACCATATATTCGTTAAAACCTTTATAAGGGAGTTCCTCTTTGCACGTCTGAGTCCTTTATTTCTTTAGACACTTTTCACAAAGAGTACATCGATTTGAAGACCTTTTAAAATTGATTTTATCTTGAAAGAACCACATTTTAAAAATCCGAATCGATTGTAACTCATCAACTTGAGATCATTGACTTTTGAAACAAATTGATTTTATCTTTTAAGTACCACATAAAGATTTTGAAAATTATTTGTCAATGACTCAAGTCAAAGAAGACTTCTATTCTTTTTCAAAGATAGATGCACTGAAGCGTACACCTTCTTTTCTTTAAAGAACGGGTTATGTACTGAAATGTACACAAGCCATCAGATGAAGCTCGGGTTTCGTACTGAATTATACAAAAGCCATCAGTTAAGCACGAGTTTCATACTGACATTGTATGAAAGCCATTAGTTTAAGTTCGGGTTTCGTACTGAGATATACGAAAGCCATTATAAAAAAAATCTTTTTGTATTTTCTAAAAGTTATTAACAAAAATATTTCATGGTAAAGAATTTATGTTTCACGACTCATCATACCCAACTTCTCAACTAAAAACTTAAATCGAGCTTCAGGCAGTGATTTCGTGAATAAATCCGCAAGTTGAAATTCAGTACCGACGAAATATAACTTTATAGTTCCTTTTTCAACATGATCCTTTATAAAATGATACCTCACATCAATGTGTTTTGTTCGAGTGTGTTGTACCGGATTGCACGAGATTGCAATAGCACTCTTTGAATCACAGTAAATCGGTACTTTGTCGAAGAAGAAGCCATAGTCAGTCAACATATTTATAGCCCTTGGTTACATCTAACCATATTAAATAAAGTTGTTACATCTAACCATGGCATAAATTACTATTTATAGCCCTTGGTTAGCTTGTTGACTAAACTTTCCTTACTTAACATATTTAGTCCCTGCACTTTATAATAGTGCTTACAAGTAGAATATTTCTTTATTTCTAACACCTTCCATATTCTGAAAGAGAAGTTGTGCAATGCTCCTATGTTAGCACTTCCCGATAGACCAAACGACTTTGTGATCTATTGTGATGCGTCAAACCAAGGGTTTGGGTGTGGACTGATGCAACGACGCAAGGCGATTATGTATGCATCAAGACAGTTAAAGATGCATGAGAAGAATTATACCACCCACGACTTGGAATTAGGAGCGGTGGTGTTTGCCCTTAAAATCTGGAGACATTATCTTTATGGGACAAAAAGTGTTATCTACACTGACTACAAGAGTCTCCAGTACATCTTTGACCAGACGGAGTTGAATATGCGTCAAAGGCGGTGGATTGAGCTACACAATGACTACGAATGTGAGATCAAATACCATCCAGGCAAGGCAAATGTTGTGGCGGATGCTTTAAGCAGAAAAAAGACTCAAGGTTAGGAATGATAAAAGTGACGATCTTATTAAGATAAATGTCTTGTAATAAATAGATAAATAGTATTGTGTAATAGGTTAGGTGATAGGCTCGTGACTTAAATAAAGTCACGAGACCTGACAAATAGCTAAAAGCTAAGAAACAAGAGCTCCTTGCTCTTCCTTGTATTTGGGTATAAAAACCACCAGCCCTACGAGCGTTAATTAAGGAAAAGTGGACTTCTCTAATCAACGTCAATATCTCATTTCTTTAAATCAATCCTCCTCCCTCTTTCTCTCTCTAGGTTCTACTTCTCTCTCAAGAATAAACACACTTACACACCCCAACACACACTTTCGTTGGCTTATTGATCCTAAATCAAGACCAACCAAGTTGTATCAGAGCTGTGTCGACGATTTATTGTTTGTTTATAAGCTATTCCTATGCAATTTATACACTAGTAGTCCACTTGTCCAACTATCCAATGGAATCAGAACGTTACTTGTTGAATTATCTAGGTCACCTGCTAGTCAACACGATCAATAAACCATTGGCAATATCCAATTAACTAGTTAAGCCCGAAGCGTATCCTAGACACAGACTTAGAAGGATAATATTTATGTAACTATGATTCTAGATGTATAGATTACTATATGTAGAGCTATCCCGGACTCTAGATCTGCTTGGTCCATTTCACTAGATCCAATTGAATGATAGGTCGCATACAAAAGCGCGTAAACAAGTATAAATTGATAAACATAAACAAGCACTCAACGATAAATCAAAAAATCGAGATAAACAAATACCAAACATTCAGATCTTCATAATAATGGCTAATACCCGAAGGTATTAGCCTTTAAACGTCATAATAAATACAAGAGCAGTTATTTAGCTAAGGTAAACTAACCGAGTTAACGAATGATACCAAAAACTAAATGATTACTAAAGTATACGGAATTACACGTTGTCTCCTATGGAATTGAATACGTTGCACGACCTGTTATGCTCTTTTTCTCCTCTAAAAATACACTTTTATGGTTTAGGTATCGAGAATATGATTTAGCACACTTAAAACTCATTTTTAAGTTTTCTATTTATATGGTCTGGAAGTCGGTTGGATACGGCGTATCCAAGAGTTGGATACGGCGTATTGATTTTTATTCCTCTGTGGTCTTTGGTGAGTGCAGGCACGGATACGCCGTATCTTTCTTAATGGATACGACGTATTGGCTTCAGAATAGTAATCTTCAAAATATCTACATTTAAGTTCCAGAATGCGCGCCTTTTGCTTACTTTCACCAATTATTCCATAATTACTGCAATTCTTAAATATAAACGATTAAGCAACAATTATTTGCAATAACTATACAAAATGGGTTAATAACATAGGATAAATGATGATATAAAATAGATGTTATTTGATGTCATCAGAAGTCTAGGTGATGATATGCCATATCTTCTTTGCTGGATACGGTGTATTGAGTCAGAAATAAGCAATCTTCAAATATCATCGTTTAAGCTCCAAAATGTGAACCTTTTAGTGCTTCTTCACAATGTACTCCATAATTACTGCAATTAATAACTTTAAGCAATTAAGTAACAATTCATGCAATAATTATATAAAAGTGGGTAATTTACTTGGGATAAATAATGGTATAAATGTAACGTTATTTGATGTCATCAAACATCCCCCCATTTGAATCCTACTTGTCCTCAAGTAGACTCTAGAATTTATTGAAAATGTATCCCAACCGAAGATTAGGATTTTTTTTTCCTTTAAGTATTCTTTCATTAAATCACCTGTACAAAACCAAGCACCTCACGAAATATGGGAAATGAAAACACTCAGATCACTCAACTAGTCTAGGGTGTAACATTTAATAGGTACGCTCAATTGCTTGGTCGTGATTAGTTTTCTATCATATGCTTGGCAAAGATACATATCTCCACCACTAGAGCTAAGGAGTAACAAGTTTAAAAAGGTAAATTGGGTTAGTAGGCTTATAAGGGTTGATCATTCTAACAATCTTTCACCAAAAGTACCACACCAACAAGGCAGCTTATTCATACATACATGGCCGTAACGACGGAATATACATTTACGATTAGATCACATCCTCATTCGAGTTTAAGGGTTAGGATGAAGAATGATATAGGGTGTGGATCTTCTAACGTTCACCAAAAGTAATAAACCAACAAGGCAGTTGAATCACGCATACATTGTCGTAACGACGGGAATAGACATGCATGACTCAATCTCATCCTCGTTCGAGTAAAACTTAAGGTTAATTGCTAGGAAAGGGAAGTAAATTGTTTTTAAATAAAAATCACAAAACAAATAGATTAAGCCTTAACAAATAAGGTATATAGTTGCTAGAAACTTTCCCTGACCGTCCCATGATAAAGACTCAGAAATATATACAAACGTCTCGATCATAGCATGACAAAGACAACCTAAGTTGGCATTCCCATAACGGTTAACTTCCCAATCATCCCAACTTATACATACTTTTACAAGACAAGCGATGATATCAGCCACTTTATACAAAATTATACATCGATAATTTTTTTATACATATCAACGAATAATCGATCCTTCAAGTAATTTATTGGTTTAAGATCAACGAACCGACTATCAATATTTCCTTCTCTTTTTTGATGCAATTTTCTATTTTTCCAAGTTTTTTACACATAACAATACGAATTTCGGTGTATTTTCACCGTCTTCACCATCATAATTCATCCAGATAATTTTTCTTTAAACATTTCATCTTTAGACATGAAACATAATTGCGAAAGTAGCAAACTACACGAGCTACAAACTTTTACATTCCCATTGCATTGTGCAATTTCCCGACCTAACCAGAGATAGAAAATTTCACTTTAACACAAGAACTACAAAACTTTACCCAAAAGCAACTAGAAACTTTGATTAATAGGCTTAATCTATAGGGTAGGCTAAAGGTGTAAAGGTGTAACGAAATAAACATTTGGTGTGAAAAAGAAAGGAATGGCTCAACAGGTTTTTTTAGGGGTGTCTTACTTTTATAGTGAGAGTAAACAAAGGGTTATAAGGGGGTTAACTAACCAGTGTGGTTAGTTAATAACATAACATATAGGCTTTTTGGCGTATTCCTAGAAATATACCAGTTAAACAGGTTACTCTGTCTAAGTCTATAGTACTCATTATTGTGGTCTCGAGTGATATACCAAGCCAAGTTCTAAAGTCCACTACATCACTGACACACTCATAATTTTGTGGAAATTTTAGTAAACGTTTGGAAACGGAATAGGCTTCTCACAATTTGACATTAAGGGTTATTTGTGTGCGAGGTAATGTAACTAGCAATTTTTACAAAAGTATGATAAATTTTTTTAAAATCTGGCATAATTTTAAGCATATAGCATATTATTTGTAAAAAAATAAGGACAAGAAGGCGTTCTAAAATTCCATCCCATCCCTTAAGTTATACAACGTCCTCGTTGTATAGATAAAACAATTAAAGAAAATAGGAAATAGAATTAGAATGAGGAACTCCCCTGATATTTTGCTCATGATGATTCTCCAATTTGAGTTCTTGAGCAAAAGTGTGTTGAAGAGGCGTCAGAATGCCCGTTTGAGTTCAAAACATGTCTTTTTCCAAAGTAAACCATCACCAATTCATCGATTTTGTTACAGCAAGGTCCTGCATAAAAGTTTAGAAGACAAAACGTGCAATTCCTATCTCGGTTTTTGTTAGGAATGATAAAAGTGGCGATCTTATTGAGATAAAAGTCTTGTAATAAATAGAGAAATAATATTGTGTAATAGGTTAGGTGATAGGCTTGTGACTTAAATAAAGTCACGAGACACGACAAATAGCTAAAATCTAAGAAGCAAGAGCTCCTTGCTCTTCCTTGTATTTGGGTATAAATACCCCTCTCTACCTTATTAGTGAGGTGGTCTTCTCTAATTAATCTAATCTCATTTCTCTAATTCTCCTCCTCCCTCTTTCTCTCTCTACTTTCTATCTTTCTCTCTCTAGAATAAACACACACACAACACCTAAACACACACTCTATTGCTTATTGATCCTAAATTCAAGACCTAACAAGTGGTATCAGAGCTGCATGAGCGATTTAGTGTTGTTTAGGAGTGCTTATTCTGACAGCTTATTCCGGCAGTTTGTTTTGAGCTTATTCGGTCCAAATTTGCTTATTCTCATTGCTTATTCGTGATTCTGTGTGCTTTTTTGATTTACGAGTGCTTATTTGATCAAAACTGCTTATTTGGTGTTTGTCAGCTTATTTCGAGTCAAAACTGCTTATTTGAGCTTTTGAGCTGATTTTCTGCTTATTGTGCTAATTTTGATTGTGTTTTATGCGACCGAAATTGATTGCTTACGGTTCTATCGTAAGAATCGTGGCTATAATTAGTTGATCTTCTACTTATTTGTACTAAACTGCTTATTTTGTTGGGCTTATTTTTGATAAAAACTAGTTTTAAGTCAAAATCAGTAAAAGTTGTTACAAAAATCAAATTCAGTAATAAGTTTGTTACAAATTCGTTGACTGGTCAAACTCAGTTCTTTAACTGATTTTATAGAGTTTTGATTTTTTGGTCAAAGTTTAAACTCGATCTTGACTTTTTGTCTCAGTCAAACACCCATTTTAACAAACTCGGATCAAACTCAGTAAAACATACTCGTAATCAAACTCGGACAAGATTTCATTTTGATCACAGATTTGTTTTTGTGTGTATATCAACAAGTTTAAAAGACCTTTAAAAGATCAAAACCACACAAAAATTATTCATCATAGATCTATTCATTTTGGGAAAACAAATTCGACATATCATTTTCGGAATAATTTTCAAAACTCAGTTTAGATATAACTAAAACAGAAAAATAAGAAAAGAAACAGAATATAGATCTCAGATTTGTATCTTTTTGTGCTCATTTCAAAGATCTTAAAACATCATAAACACAAAAGAAAATCATCACAGATTTTGCACAAATTCAGAAAAACAAACTCGGAAAGTTAAACTCATAACTGAAAAGAACCTAAAAGAAACATAAACGATCTCAGTTCTTGTGCTTATATCAAATCTTTAAAAATATTGTAACACAAATCATCACATATCTAAAAATCGAAAACAAACTTGGAACCAAGAGCTACATCATCACAAACAAATCCGAGTCTATTCTACACCACTTCACCATCACAGATTCAAAGCTAAAACAAAACAAGAAAAACAAAACTAAAAAGAGTAACGATCTCAGTTCAAAACCATATAATCATTGATCGATTTTTGAAGCATAACTTCATTTAATTTTCAAAACCATCGAAAGAAAAGACAAGAACAAGATTGTTCATCTCTTTTATTTTGTTTCGGTATACAAAAGAAAACAACAAGATCGAAGAGTCTAAACAAAGCTACCTGTGGTAATTGATAAAATCTCAAAGTCAAGATCTTTGTTACTAGTGGTTCTTGTTGATCGTGATTTGAAAGAACAAACACAAAACGTTTGTATCTTGTGATTGGTTTGAGTTGGTAGAAGGAGAAGATAATAAGCATATTGTCAAAATTGTTGGTTCATCTTCAAATAATAAGATATGCGTGAGATGTTTGTGAGTTTGATTTGAGTGGATTTGTATGTGTGACTAAGATAAGAGAGGCGTATGCTGTGGGTATAAGATTAGGGTTAGGATATCTGTGTTGTTACATATATCAATTAATTTTAGGGTGTTAGTGGGATTTGGGCTGGATCACTTAGTTTCAATAATTGGGCTGACATTTTTGATATCCGACAATTGTATACGTTTGTGTATGGGCTAAATTTTAAGATTTGCAAAAATTGGGCTGAATCATTTTTTGGTTCAGGATTTTTAATTGTGGGGTTATATTTCGAGCATGTTTATTTGTGGGTTTACAAGGAGTTTTATCAAATTGAAATTGATCAATTACGGTTTTATCGTAATCTTGATTCATTTTTTATTGATACTTTTGTGAAAACTAAGATAACTGTGAAAGATTTGGTTCGTGAGAGATTGATAATTTGGTTTAAATTTTTGGGTTTGTGTTGAAATTTACTTGGGTTCGTTGTGCTAAATCAGAAAAATGGAATCAAATGAGAAACAACAATTATTTGCTCAAAAAGTCCAACAACAAAACACGACTTTGACTAGTCAGCTTGAGTTGTATAAGGAAAGGGTTCGGGTTTTGGAAAACATCAAAGGGGATAACAATTATCTCAACGAATTTCTTGAGGCTGATCGCAAAGCAAAACATTTTAATCAACAAGCTCAGTCTCAATTTATTCGTGATCAAGATATCATTCGAGATCTAAAATAACAACGTGATAAATTGGACTTAGTTGTTATTGACTATAAAAGACAAAAAGAGGAATGTCAAAAGACACAAACGATTCTCAATCAAACACAATGTGACAAAGAGGAAAAATATATTAATGACATCATTCAGTTACAAGCTAAGAACAAAGATCTTGAAAACGTTGTTTGTAAAATGGGCAAATCAACTGAAACACTTCGGTTGCTTACAAATGAACAAAAAGCTTTTCGGGACAACTTACGAAAGTCGGGTTTGGGATATAACAGTCCTTATGTTCTTTCACACGCTTATGCCAAAATTCCTAAGTTGTATCGTGCTTATGAACTTTGTAATAAGAAGGAACAACTGCATGTGTTTGATTCTTTTGATTCTCAGAGGATACTTTTGATGATGTTGAAAATAGTCAATCAAAAATGAACGATTTTCAAAAGATGAAAAAAGTTTCAGGAGTTTAAAAGATAAAACAATCACATTACACAAAATCTTGAACAAACTTTATAACGATTTTGTTCCTCAAAAAGAACTTTCTGCTGAACAAACATATTTTCCATCATCTTTTATATCTTCTGAAAAAGTTTCTTCTGAGACAAAACCAAGCATGGCATCAATGCCTAGTGCAAATCCAATGCTTGTGGATTTGAATGAAATGGAAAATGTTTTCAAAAAATTGTTTGATTATAAAAAGAATAGTAAACGAAAAGCATTTCTATAACGTTCTTAAAGAAGAACTTCGATACATCGATGTTGTGTAGAATCGAAATTGATTCTTCAGAGAATTTGGCATGTTTATTTTGAAGTCTTTCAGAATCGATTTAAAAGAGATGTAAAAGAAATGAAAGATGTTTTTGTTTCAGTGGAAAATGATCTTGATGAAACTTTCAAACAAAATGAGCTTTTAAAAGATCAACTCTTGGAAGCATCCTTAGCTGAAGATATCAAGAATCTTGTCATAACCTCTTGTGTGGAAATAAGGAATAATTTTACATGATGCAACTGAAAGAATTTCAAAAGATTCAAATGAGAGTTAAACAGCTAAATACGGTTGTAAAGATGCATTTGAAGTCACACAGGAATTGTCAAAAAGAATTGTTGAATTGGAAAAAGATTTGTCAAAATTTGAGGCAAAAGATATGCTTTGAAATCGCACTATCAGCAGCACAAGTCTCGAGAAAATAATTCTTTGAAAACATTGCAAAAAGAAAATGAGAATTTTATGGCATCATTACAAATCGAGAATGCTCATTTGAAACAGACTTATAAAGATTTGTTTGATTCGGTTCAAAGGTCAAGAGTTGAGACTAATCATTGTGATGAAGTCAAAGTTAAGGTCAATTGATTGAAATTGAAACTAAAAAGCCAATTGAGTGGAATATCAAGTGTCGTCAATAAATAAGGAGAATGAACACTGTAAGTTGACTTACCAAAGCATGTTTTGATTCAATCAAAAAAGTCGTGGGTTCAAACAAAAACTTCAAATGTACTCATCAAAACGAGGCAGAAAATTTGAAGTCTCAATTGTTTGAATTTGCTGAAACAAAGTTCAATAACATTTTGGGAAAGATTGAATTTTTCAAAAGAGCAATTGGATATGTTTGAACTTAACCCAAGAATTCTTGTAGAACCAGAATCTTTTTGAAACGAAAACAAATTTGGTTTTTTTCAAAAAAAGATTAGAAAGCTGGAAAAGTCTTTAGCAAAAAAACAAATAAAAGAAAATTTCTGATTTGTTTGATAAAAATCGATAATATATGAGAATGTTTTTTCCGCTGATGAAGAAAAAGGGCAACATTAGGAAAATTGAATGCTTTTGATAATAAAAATTGTGATTTTGAATCAAAGGTTATTCAACTCGAAAAAATCATTGCTCAAAAGTCAAAAGATTTTGATGATGTCAACCTTGAATTGTCAAACAGAACAGCCAAATTTAGGCGTATTATGAAAAACTTGAAAAAAAACAAAAGTTGTTGCTTGCACGACAATTAGCTCGTAAGGTTGATGATTCTAAAGCCGAAAAAGATCGAATTTTGAAAGAAATTAATCATTTAAGGACTCAACTTGAAAAGCTGAAAGGGAAGCGTGTGGAAACAAAGCTTGATAATTCTTCAATTTTAGGAAAACCACTGTTACTTAACAATGAAAGAGATCAGCTTATGAAACAAAATGCATCTGTGTGGAATCAAAAGGCATCAAAAGATATTACATTCTTGATCACAAAGTAATATCAATGATTGAGAACTTCGTAAATGCTTTAAAAGTGAAGTTAATCTCTCTTAATCGGAAAAAATGAACATTCAATGTTTCAAAAAAAAAAAAAAAATCTCAAAACCTAAAGAAAGTGTTTCGGAAAAGGTTCACACGGGTGAATCCTCAAAAACGTCTTTAAGAAGGGTTTCTCAGTTTACAACCTATTCTTTACAAAAAGATAGGAAGTTTTCTAAGAAATCTCAAAGTTTTGAAACATTTTTTCCTCAAAAGGGTTTTAAGACAAGAGCTTCAAATGCAAAGAATCAATCTTTTGAAACATCACACTCTTGTTTTACACCGGTAAAACAAGTGTGGAGACCAAAGCAAAGTCATTCGAAATCTTTCAAATATTCCAAATCAGAAATGCTTTCAATGCAAAACAAGAATGACTCTGCTTCGACCATCAACAAGAAAGGAAGATTTTCAAACGATGCAAAAACAAATTTTCAGAATGTTTCATCAAATGACAATAACAAATGGAAATCTTCTTCGTCAACAAGATTTAAAACTTCACATGAAACACCGAGTTTCAAAAATCAATGGAAAATCAAAAGGAATTTTAAATCTCTGTTGATTCCACGAGAGTTGTTTTCAAATGAGACACTGCAAACCGTTTTTTCAGCTCTCGTTGGAAGCTCAACATCTTTTACATCGACATTGACACAACTTTCAATAGGTTTTCAAAATTTGGTAAACGCCTATTAGCACCGTGCCTTAAATGGTTCCAAAGGTTTTGTCTAAATCGATTAAATGTTTGTTAATCCAAATGTCAGAGTTAACACCCCGGTGTTTAAATAAAAGGAAAGTGTACGCTTAAGTGCACTTTACCGTTAAAAGAAGAGAAATCTTCTTGTTTTGAGCAAAAATTATTCAAATTTTCAAAAAGATTTTCAAAATCATTCAAAAGTTTGCTCATCAAAATGGCTTGTTATTAAATTTCAGATAACAACCCGGTTTTCAAATAAAAGAAAAGTGTACGTTTCAGTGCGCTTTATCTTCAAAAGAAGAGAAATCTTCTTTGTCCCGAGCAATTTTTTATCAACATCTTTTCAAAAAGTGTGCTCGGGACATATGACTTCTAAGTAGATGTCAGCTTAGGACTCGATCTTCAAATAAAAGAAAGTGTACATTTTTGTTCATTTATCCTCACAACGAGAAACTTACAACTTCTCAGACTTGAGCTATTTCATTTAAGCTATTCCAAATCTTGAGCTCAAGTAAAATGGTATACAAAAGTTTAAACATAAATTTTTAAGAGTTATTCAAAAAGATTTTTCAAAATCTTTCAAATTGTATGTTCAACACTCCCTTTCTCATTCAAACATATGATTTATATCTATTTTTGAGGGGGAGTATAAAGGAAAATGTTTTGAACAAATGAATAATAATCAATTTAAGAAGTAATGTTGTCAAGTATGTTTATATTGATAAGCGTGCAAATGGTGAAGATTGTGTCCGGTTACGACCGTTTCCTCCTGAAATTAACAGGATGAGGTGTGAGCAATCTACTAACCATACGTTTTTTATATCGACATACTTTGATGCAACTAGGTTTTCAAATTTGTTTAGAACATTCAGAAATGTTCCAAATCATAATCATGCTATATCCTTTTTCTCCCATGTGTTTTCAAAATCTCATATAGCAATTTTAATCCATTGATATCAAAAATATCATATGGTATGCTATTTTTGGGGGAGAAAATTGGATTAAAATGTGATCAAGAAAGATAAATGCTTAAGTGTGTGGAATAACAAAGTGATCTAAAAGACTCAATGTGCAATCAACTCTTTCCTCCTTGTGCAAAAGAATTTTAGATATCAATGCACATGTGTAGGGGGAGTATTTCTAAAAAATGAAACTTTCAAAGTGTTAAATGTTTTGATTTATATCAAACACTAGATTTGCTTTTTCAAAAGGTTTTATGGTTTCGATCTTAAATACCCAACAACCAACTACCTCACGATGATCAAAGAAGAAATAAGGTGGTAAGGTTAGGTATTATCCCATGATCCAACCAGAACCGGAGGGATCTACCCAGGAACATTCCATAGATAAAGTGATGGAGTTGAATGTGAAATGGGAATAGATGTCAACTAAGGCAGTGAGCTATCATTTGGTAACAACACAACATGATGATAGTAATGACGTCTTGGTGGACATTGAAGGGGTTGAAGAATGAAAAAGAAATGACGTGTAAAGGGTGAAAAGAAAGAAGCCCTCCACAAACATTAGGTAGAAACCGGGTCAATACATAATCAATCGAATATCACAAAGATGATATTTGGTATTGAAGAAAGGCATCATGGATCCAGTGATGCAATGCACAACCCTTCCTAACCACTCAAGATTCTCTCAAAAGAATCTTGTTTCATTGACACAGAGATTAAATGAATAATCTATTGACATCTCACTCCGAGATTGTTGATATTGAAAAGGTGGCAGTTTGCTCCAGCCTCCAATCACAAAAACCAAAATGCACTTGTTGAGTCTAGAGCCAAATGAGATCAAATCATAAATCTCACATAGGACACAAAAGTACATTTGTATTAAACATCAAAGATACAAAAAGTACAAGAGTCGCTTATATGTCTATGTGACAGTGCATGTCTTAGTGACATTGCCAGAACATTCAAGAGTGATACTTAAATTAAGTATTTCACAATGATTGAATGGAAATCCTACCAGTGCTAACATCAAGCCAGCGCTGAACGTATGTCACTAATTTGAAAATGATTGTTTAATAATTCAATTAGTGTTAACTAGTAATCTAAGTGATCTAGTAGTTATCGTGTTCTTTCAGAATTTGTTTTCGAAAAACACAAACAACATTTCCTTGATTTATTTAAGTGAGGTGTTGGATTACCAAGGTTACTTATGATGTCACAATATTGATGAGGGGAGATTGTTGGAATTAAAGATAGTAGTTGACTCCCATGCTTAGACCACACTTCACACATGACTTCACTATCAAATATTCAGGCGAAACAAGATTATGATTATGTTTGATGGTCATCAAATATAATCAGGGGGAAGAGAAGTGTTTTAGCTGAATATTTCGATAGAGCGCAACAATTAGGGTGAAGAAATGTGTACATCCGGGACTTAATTGACTTTGGTGCATACGACATAGTCCAATAACTGGGGGAAGAAATGTATACATCCGGGACTTATTTGACTTTGGTGTATACAACATCCGAGACTTAATTGACTTGGAGGTTATAGTTTCATTCTTCTATGAGTTGTCTGTGTGAAGTATGTGTTACGAATGTTTGTATGTTTGGGGGGGAGCAGCTGAATTAATTGTAGTCATGCGGTACGAATTGGGGGGAAGTCAACCGAGGAGATACATTTATGAACAACAACATCAACAACATCTCTACCTTTCAGAAGAATGAACACCATCATATTCATACCTTCATACCTCATACTCAAAGTTTAAAGATACACTTTCGCAACTCTGATAAATCAAAGAACTTCCTTAAATCATCAAGTTGTTGTTCAAGACAAAAGTTATACATGAAGAAGATTGTAAGCTGTCAAGAAAGTATGAGTATGTTGGTCAGAAGCCTCAAAAGATAAATCAAGATGGATTCATGGTAAAGAATGATGATATGAAAATATCTCAAAGGCAAAGTCAAAAAGGAAAATGGAAAGATCAAGTTCAAGATCTCTAGAGCATGATTGGAACAAGACCACTATTACATAACAAGACTCAAGACAAACAAGCATTAAAGTTCAAAGATCAAAGTCACAAGAGAGATCTCAATGATCATCCTTTAGGGGGAGATTGTTACGAATAAGAAAATGATAATCATTAATGCAATCAAAGAAAGATCTCAATGATCGTCCCTTGGGGGAAGATTGTTAGGAATGATAAAAGTGACAATCTTATTGAAATAAAAGTCTTGTAATAAATAGAGAAATATTATTGTTTAATAGGTTAGGTGATAGGCTCGTGACTTAAATAAAGTCATGAGACACGACAAATAGCTAAAAGCTAAGAAATAAGAGCTCCTTGCTCTTCCTTGTATTTGGGTATAAATACCCCTCTCTACCTCATTAGTGAGGTGGTCTTCTCTAATCAATCTAATCTCATTTCTCTAATTCTCCTCCTCCCTCTTTCTCTCTCTACTTTCTATCTTTCTCTCTAGAATAAACACACACACAACACCTAAACACACACTGTATTGCTTATTGATCATAAATTCAAGACCTAACAGTTTTACAATGGTTACAAGGTAGAAAAATAAACACACATACTGTACAGGTAGTCAATACATCGTATCCCAAACATAAGGATACGCTGTATTGCATCCTGTAAAAATAAATGTTTTAAAGTTGGAAGAATTTAAATGTGGAAATTAAAGACTGATAACGTCCAGACAGATCCATATGTTGTATCCATAGAGGTTTGATACGCCGTATGGGCTGTCTGGAAAGACAGACTCGACAAACAATTTAAAATAAATGACAAACAATTAAAAACAGTCGGGTTGTCTCCCGGTAAGCACTTTTAATTTAGTTAGTCTTTAAGTTAGACTTTTTTCTTCTCTTCACTCACCACATGCCTTTGTCACGAGCTATCCCTCATCCATAACGCGAGAAAGTTCTCGATAAGCTTGACATGCATTAATGTTGGTTTTTGAATAGTCGAAGCACTCGTGTTCTTATATGGCAACAAACACATCATCAGCATCGAATGAGTATTTTATCATCTCGAATCTTCTAACATGGCAGACTGATGAGTGGGTTTAGAAGACAATGTATGCTCATTTCCTTCATGTTCCTTCTTATGCTCCTGACTGTCTTGGGCATCACCAGCATTGTTTGCTCCATAATTCCTACCAAATATATAGTTGATATCAAGATAAGGGTTATAAATCTTTTCAGTTTTGGCGTTCGCATATGGCCCCTGGCCGTAATTTTCTCAACGAGTAAATGGGACGTTTTCGTGAGCATTTACTTTCCACCAACATTCTTCCAGTTTTACTAATACATCATAAACTAGTTTGTGGAAGTTCTCAAAACTGTTTTTCAACCATGCGCAAAATTTCATTACTTCGGGAGTTGCATCTCCTTATGATTCTTCAAATATGGCCTTATGCATCAAGGCTTCTTCTTTTAGCACTCCATCAGTTAGTTCATCATACCATTGGTGATCCTGTAAATAAGTCATGCATCCGACTCGAACCATCTCGGGTAGTTCTCCACCATTGCAGAATCCGTCAATATCTGAACTACATGTGGGCCATTTAACCTTCCTATTTTTGAAATGCTATGGTTTGCATATATTATCACATAGTTGATATGGCACCCCGTATTCTGACCATGTTTCCTCAAGATCCCTCGTCATATTATTATTTAACTCGTATACGTGCTCCTCGTATGTCCTGATTTCTTGAATATCGAAAGTGAACAAATCTGTGTCGATTTTAAGGAGATAGTTGAATTTATTAAATGCTTCGTATATGGGTGTTTCGGAGTCAAATAGGTTTCCTTCAATCTAAAAGATTTTAATAATATCATCGGGGTTATCATCTTTATCAGCTTCTATCTCATCATAGTTATCAGAAAGTTGGTAGAACTTTTGTAGGAACCTTTCTACCAAATCTTCCCAAGTAGTAATTGAGCCAATACAATCCTTTTTAAACCATTCACTTGCTGCCCATGCGAGTGAGATAAGGAAGACGCCAAGCCTAAATCGGTCCTGACTTACGCCTTTTACCTTGAGTGGCCCAACTACTTTGAGAAAATTATCAATGTGTTCAAATGCGCTTTCCCCAATTATCCCATTTAAAGCATTATTACGTATTTTCACCAAAAATGTTCCTTGTATTTCAAGAAAACTCTTCTCGATTATTCTTCCCTCTTTATCGTTCGAGAGGTAGTTTTTTCGGGTAACGGAAATATATTCATTTAGATTTGGTTTTGCCGTCGTGATTCCTTTTTTCGTCAAACGGTATACTGAGAATAAACACAAAGGATCAGTAGGATGTACCCTCAGGGGAGATAACACAAAAAACAGGAAATCGAATACGAAAAATAGGTTGCTACTGTATCAGGTGATTGATACACTGTATTCAATTATTTTGAATACGTCGTATTGATCTGTTGAATGTTAGTACGTCGTGTTGAGTTTGTATAATACGCCGTATTGTTTGAAAGAACGGGATATGTTGTTTAGACTGCAAAAATCAATACGCTGTATCTGGGTAGAAAGTTTGATACAGCGTATCCAGTTGGTGGATACGCCGTATCAGGTGTCTTACCAGAACATAGTACTTTGAAAACAATTAAATAATTCAGGAATTTAAAAACACAATTAAACACTCAATTAATTAAATACAAACCAAATTTAAACAATTAGATTATTCTAAGCTAAGCTAATTAAAGGTTAAAAATACTAATAAAATAAAGATTAAAACTTTTTCACTCCCTGGCAGCGGCACCAAAAATTTGATGTGATGTCGTATAGGTTGTATTTATTGATTACCAAGTTTTAAATTTATATTTAGCCGACTATACCTAAAACAACAGATTAACGGGCAGTGTACCCGGTCAAGATGGAGTTTCGTGGTAAGTAGGGTGTCGAACACTAAGAGCGAGGTCATTAACCTTATATTCTATCAGTATTTTAATTAATCTAATTAGACTAGTTAATTCTAATTACTTGTTAAACCTATGCTAAACCTATTTCTAATGATAAAGGGGGGGGGGGGTATCAGCCTGAGAGACTAGCACACGTTTTATTGCGACAATAATCAATTCAATACACAATAAGCATGTAAGAAGGTAATTAGAAGATAAAAGAGCGGTACAAGCCAAATGATAGAAAACTATATTAGCCATATTAAATCTAATTAAATGCTGGTTTGTTTGTTTGTTTAGTGCAATGAGTGCTTATCTCGAGGCGGTATATCAGTCTTAAGACTTAGGCGGGACATCATCCTAAGACCTAGACAAGTTGAATCCTATCACAATTAACACATCCGCATAAAGCATCCTTTTAGTTTAATTATAATTTATCTTAGGGATTAAAGCAATGGTGATCTTGATAAACCCTAGCCCATAAAGCATCCTTTAGTTTAATTATAATTTATCTTAGGAAATTAAAGTAGTGGTGATCATGTTAATACCCTAGCCCATCGAGATTTTACCTACTTATTGCTTGACGGTGTTTTATATACTGGTAGTTCACTACCTAAAT
>BQNB010057588.1:0-38149 GCA_026074375.1 Tanacetum coccineum | reverse complement strand
TGTAGTTCTTCTCATGAATTTTGTTTTGATTGGTTAGAGCCCTAGGTGTAGTAACGCCGGCAACGGCGTTGGGCGGCGTTGGCCGGCGTTACTACACCGCACACCGGCGTTGCCCAACGGCGTTGGGCTCGGCGTTGGCCGGCCAACGCGCGTTGGGGTGTATTTAAAAAAAATCGTTTTGCCCCCTCCAACGGCTATATAAATGTTTTTAATTTCCCCCCTTATTTTTAAAAAGTTACAAAACACCCCCTAACGGCTAGTTTTATTAAAAAAATTAATAAATTTACAAAACACCCCCTAACGGCTATTTTTAAAAAAAAAAAAAATTCATTTTGCCCCCCCCCCCCCCCCCACAACTCATTATAAATACTCCAATACCTCTATATTATTTTCTCACAAAAAAACACACATTTACAACAAAAAAACACATTACAAACTCTTTCACAATGAATCAAAATCAAATTGGTCGAACCGTTTTTGATATCGATGAGGAAACCGACGCATTCTATTTACAAAAAGCTGCCGAGTATCACGAATGGCTAATACAACAAGAAGCTCAACCACGATTGACCCGTACCCCGATCTTTCGTGACCGTGAAGATGCCGAAAGACGTCTACGGGCCGATTATTTTGATGATCACTGTAAGTATCCGTTATACTATTTTCGGAGAAGATTTCGTATGAGCCGTAAACTTTTTCTAAAAATTGTCAATGGCATTTCAAGTTATACGGCTAATCCTCTCCCACAACATTTTCATTTCTTCACATCTCGACTCGATTGTACGGGTCGAATGAGTATTAGTGCTCTTATGAAGTGCCAACTGTCATACGCTCAAATGGGCATTTTAAGGGCAGCACACCCGGACATTTATTTCTGATTGCACGCGTTGATGAATATTTGCAAATGAGTGAGCATACTGCACAAGATGCTCTATTTTTCTTTAATATGTGCATCATAGAATTGTATATGCCGAATTATTTAAGAAAGCCAACATCTGAAGACGTTGTAAAAATACAACAAAAAGATAAACAATGTTCATGGTTTTCGGGAATGACTTGGTAGTATTGATTGTATGCACGGGAATGGAAAAATTGTCCAGGGTCATGGCTAAGGTCAATACAGTAGGGGTGAAAAAAATACCTATATTATAATGCTTGAAGCTGTCCGCTTCGCTAAGATTTGTGGATTTGGACATGCCGTTTTACCCACACAACTCATTATAAATACTCCAATACCTCTATATTATTTTCTCACAAAAAAACACACATTTACAAAAAAAAACACATTACAAACTCTTTCACAATGAATCAAAATTAAATTGGTCGAACCGTTTTACTTGGCCGATGGAATTTACCCAGAGTGGGCAAGTTTCGTAAAATCATTCACGGTTGCAACTGATCCGAAGCATCTGTACTTTAAACAGCGTCAAGAAAGTGCACGGAAAGATGTCGAACATGCTTTCGGTGTTCTCCAAGGACGTTGGAGACTTATTCAACAACCGACCCGTGCATACGAAGTCAACACATTATGTAGAATCATGTATGCTGGCATCATAATGCATAACATGATTTTAGAAGATCAAAATATGTCGGTTGTTGACTTGAAACATGTGTATTCTAATCCCGCAAGGTCAATGCAAACAATGTGGATCGATCGATGTGAAACCCAACGTCGTAAAGCAAAAGAATTAAGAGACAGAGATACGTATAGTAGTATCCAACAAAACCTTATAAACCATATTTGGCCCGAAGTTGAAGAAGCATCGGAAGAAGATTAGTCGCCGGGGTGTATTTTTTTTTTAATTTATGAATTTTTTTTAATGTGTGTTTTTTTAGTATTGTAATGTGTATTTGAATTTAATGAATGAAATGATTGGTTTGTTAAAATAATGAAATAATTGTTTAGGGGGTTTTATGAAAATAAAGAGGTAAGTGGTGTTATTTGGTGTTATGATAAAGGGAGTGATGTTGGTGTTGGTGTTATGCTGATGTGACGCTGACGTGGCGGCAAAAAATGGGTGTTACCAAGTTACTACACCTGACGCTCTTATGGTGAGTCTCAAATGACATGTGAAAGAGATGTTATGAGTGAGAAGGTATTTTAGTATGTGAGAGTTAAATTGAGAGGATGAGGTGGCATATTTTGGCATATCATGATACTCAATGCTCTTTTAAGCTAACGCTCCAATCGATTGTTTGGATTGCTTGCCATGCATTGATGCACTACATTTCTTTATTCAAATTTTCGTTAGAGGATCACATCTCAACTTGTGGTTACAAGTCGTAGGATTGCATGGAATCCATGTTGATGTCACGTAATGCTAATGGTCTTGATATTGGTGGTCTATTCTCCACCAAGCTTGATTCGCCCAGCCATGGTGATACAGGTAACGGGTGGACTTGATCGCATGATTGACTCTCGCAGCTTTGGCGCGAACATATTGATGCACATACCGATAACCATATTATAAAGTCATTTTAGTTCTTCCTTCATATATGGTTACAATCAATTGTTTGGATTCCTTGCCATGCACTGATGCACTACATTTCTTTATTCAAATTTTCGTTAGAGGATCACATATCAACATTTGGTTACAAGTCGTAGGATTGCATGGAATCCATGTTGATGTTACGTAACACTAATGATCTTGATATTGGTGGTCTATTCTCCACCAAGCTTGATTCGCCCAGCCATGGTGATACAAGTAACAGATGGACTTGATCGCATGATTGACTCTCGCAGCTTTGGCGCGAACATATTGATGCACATACCGATATCCATATTATAAAGTCATTTTAGTTCTTCCTTCATATATGGTTACAATCGATTGTTTGGATTCCTTGCCATGCACTGATGCACTACATTTCTTTATTTAAATTTTCGTTAGAGGATCACATCTCAACATTTGGTTACAAGTCGTAGGATTGCATGGAATCCATGTTGATGTCACGTAACACTAATGGTCTTGATATTGGTGGTCTATTCTCCACCAAGCTTGATTCGCCCAGCCATGGTGATACAGGTAACGGATGGACTTGATCGCATGATTGACTCTCGCAGCTTTGGCGTGAACATATTGATGCACATAACGATAACCATATTATAAAGTCATTTTAGTTCTTCCTTCATATATGGTTGCAATCGATTGTTTGGATTCCTTGCCATGCACTGATGCACTACATTTCTCTATTCAAATTTTTGTTAAAGGATAACATCTCAACATTTGGTTACAAGTCGTAGGATTGCATGGAATCCATGTTGATGTCACGTAACGCTAATGGTCTTGATATTGGTGGTCTATTCTCCACCAAGCTTGATTCGCCCAACCATGGTGATACAGGTAACGGGTGGACTTGATCGCATGATTGACTCTCGCAGCTTTGGCGCGAACATATTGATGCACATACCGATAACCATATTATAAAGTCATTTTAGTTCTTCCTTCATATATGGTTACAATCGATTGTTTGGATTCCTTGCAATGCACTGATGCACTACATTTCTTTATTTAAATTTTCGTTAGAGGATCACATCTCAACATTTGGTTACAAGTCGTAGGATTGCATGGAATCCATGTTGATGTCACGTAACGCTAATGGTCTTGATATTGGTGGTCTATTCTCCACCAAGCTTGATTCGCCCAGCCATGGTGATACAAGTAACGGGTGGACTGAATCGCATGATTGACTCTCGCAGCTTTGGCGCGAACATATTGATGCACATACCGATAACCATATTATAAAGTCATTTTAGTTCTCCCTTCATATATGGTACTAGCCTACTATTTTTAATGTATACATTATAAAATATTACTGAAATAATATTACTCAGTAACTTCAGAACATACAATAGTGTATATGAGACAAACTATCGACATGTTTATAAATAAGGAAACATAAAGGGGACCATTCAATACAAAACCATTTTTATACAGAACCTGCAGAACCACTTTGGACCAATAAAAATTTAGTACATTATTAAATGTTTTTCTTAATTCAAAAGGGTATAATAGTCAAAATACATTTTAATTTTTTTTTTGAATTTTTTAATTTAAAAAACGTTTTTTTATTTTCTTAATTTTCGGATTTTTTTTTAATTTATACTTTTTTAAGTATACATGTTTTTCAGAAATTAAGGTGCATATATATGTGATTTTTTTAAATATTGTAAATTTACGTATGTTTCTTGTGTAGAATTGTTTAGACACCAATTTTTTTTAAATGGTAATTGCACTTATGTTTATGGTTTACATTTTTTAATCTTTAAAATTTATAATAAAAAACATAAACATATACATGTAAACTCTAAATTTATAAGAAAGCAAAAAACCTAAATACAATACATAAATTTTGATATCAAATGAAATACAATTAAATTACAATATGGATGTGCAAGAGATTAGAAAACATGTGTGCACACTTCAAGAACATATATGCACGGCTTCGAGAACATATATGCACAACTTTGAAGAAACATATGTGCACGACTTTGAAGAACACATGTGCACGCTGCACTTTCTCGTCAAATTTATTCAAACATAGGTGCACACCTTCCAAAGACATGTATGTTTCTCGTGGCTAAATATACGTGCACGCTTCACTTTATCATCAAATTAATTAGAATATATGGGAACCCTTCCAAGAACGTATGTACGCGCTGCGCTTTCTCGTCAACTACATTAGGACATATTTGCACGCTGCATTTTCTCGTCAACTACATTAGAACATATGTGCACGCCTTCCACAAACATGTATATTTGCAGTGACCACATAAGCTTCATAATTAAAGCACTAAAAACACAATCTCTGTCTCGAAACAAAATAATAAATAATTA
The DNA here is from genome assembly GCA_026074375.1 of Tanacetum coccineum. Taxonomy (NCBI): domain Eukaryota; kingdom Viridiplantae; phylum Streptophyta; class Magnoliopsida; order Asterales; family Asteraceae; genus Tanacetum; species Tanacetum coccineum. The sequence continues at coordinate 33,314 of BQNB010057588.1, read as the reverse complement.
ATCATATTAGCTATAAAATCAACCAACAAAACATTTAAAAAAAACTAGTTATATTAACATTCATTATCAACCAATAAAAATAAAATTATCGAAATCACGTTGCACCATTTCATTCATTTTAAAGCAGATAACTTATTATTTTAAAGTTATATTAGCATTCATTTATCAACTACAAAACACATCAGCACCATTTCATTCATTTTAAATTAACATGTAAAACACATATGCATCTGTTAGTAATTTAAGTTTAAGAAGCAACAAAATCTAAGACCATAAAACAGATTACAAAACAACCAATGATTTTACCATTATGACAATTATATGGTCTTGCTCGTTGCGTAAATTCAGAACCAAATACATATTTTGAAACATGATTTCATAACCTACAACATATTTGTCCTCGTACAATTGTATTAAACATGGAAATCCTCATAATTTACAAAGAATCAAACAAATGTTTATGTGGATTGCATTAATTATCATTCCAACTCACATCATCATTCTTCCACATTTCAGGTCAATCTTAAATAAACAAAAACGTATTAACATTAAACGAACATATTCGGCAAACATGTTCATCCAAGACAAATTATTCGGCAAACATATTCGGCTAACATTAGCATATATTTAACTAATATATATGATGTATCTCACTTGTTACTTTATATAATATGGGATACTAGTTACATCAATAAGTTACAATATTCATAGATCAACCGAACAAAGACAATGTAGTGATTAAATTTAAACCAATATTCGGATTCGAGAACAAAGATCGCAAATTAACACACTATATATCAAATATCAAATATGAAGGATTTAAATTAATTAGTATTAAACTTTTCATAAAATTTAGGAAATTGATTAGAAAAACAATATCCATAAATTATATCTTACTTTTACGAACAAAAATTGGATTCATTTTGTACAGATCTAAGACCAAATTCAGTTAAACAAAACTTACATAATATGATGCGATAGAACGGATGTAATGAGGGAGTGCCGCGGAAGACGAACAGAGGCATGGCATAATGGAGGTTGCAATTTGATTTTGTGGAAACTTAAAACTCGTCAATAATGGATCTTCAGTTTACAAACACAAACAGAGACATGGCATAATTAGATTTGGTTTTGGTCGTATGATGGATCGAATGGGAGAAGAGAGGGGACAATTGTTTTTTTTTTTTTGAGATCTACGTTTACAGGAAGTTAAAGTGAGATATACGAGTTTTTAGCATTTTTTAGGCATAAATAAATAATACCTAAGTTGCCTTTTTAGCTTTTTTTTATTGAAAAAAGGTATATCATCTTTTGTTTAATTGCAATTTTGGCACTTTTAATCTTAGCCATTAATCAAACTCATCCAATGGGCCATATTTATTTTAAGGGGCAATTTCATATCTCTCATTTTTTTCACCATTAATTTCATATTTACCCAAACATGCATCAAAAGTATGGTACATCATTCATTCAAATATTGTAATTTGGGTATATATAAAATTAATGATGAAAAGAGGAGGATATATGAAATTAATCCTTATTTTAATTGGTTCTGTACAAAAAATTGATTATGCAATGAAAATCTCACGAAATATAGATGTTGTTCAAATGTTCTTATAATTGTTTCAAATAAAAAATGTTTCAAAAATGATACTTTGAGAATTACAAGATGATAGTAGTCCCTCCTCGATTTTGTATCATGTATGCCACATTACGGGCATTTTTTTGATTTTGATTTTTATTTAAGCCTGTAATTGTTCTTGTTTTTTTTATATGAACAATGTCATCGTCATTAATTAATTAATGATCTTTTCAAATTTTAAATCTTTAACCATTCATGATACATCATGAGTGATGGTTCATCGCAACTTCTTTCTCATTTGTTTTAGTTTTAGCCGTTATATACTTATATTTACGATTGATTGTGTGGGTATATTTTTGCAGCAAAGAGTATTTGGTCGGTTGTGGTCTAAACTCGAACCAAAAACAAAAAGCTAGGGTAATTACTGTTTTTTAATTGTAGTTGTTGTATATTAGGAATAAACTTAAACTAAGGTTAGGGGGTTAAGTGTACATTGTAATTTAGATTAAGAATAGACTATAACTAGGATTAGATAAGCTTGCCTTTTAAAGGCAAGGATGTTTCCTATTCTATTTAGGATAGGTTTCTACCCCCTCATCTCTATAAATAGAGATGAGGGGGGATGCTAGTTTATACATTCTTCTTTGCTCATTCGTTAATTAATACAATGTAACGTTTGGGGTCACGTGTGTGTTTTCTTTGAGTCTATATTCCGCGCTAGCTTTCAAGGTTTGTTGGACTTATTTATTCAACAAGTGGTATCAAGAGCCAAGGTTACGTTGGTTTCTTGAAGCTAGGTCGACTTAAAGGTGTCCGCGGGTTTCTTGGTATTCTAAGTCTTGGTGGTTCTTGGAAAACAAGTAAGGTTTAGCTTTGTCTCAGGATTCAAGAAAAGTGATTACTTGGAGTACAAGGTATATCAAGGTTGTAGACATGAGGTGGAAAGATCGAAGCTTTAGGGTATTCTAAAGGTTAGTAGATCAATGTTTACAAGAAAGCGGGGTTAACACACGGCTTGTGAGACTTGTCGGTAAAGTTGGTTAAAAAGCAACTTGACAAGGTTTGTAGCAAGGTTAAAGAAGAATGGCTAGTATGAATACTAGGTTAAACATCGAAAAGCTCGATGGGAATATTGTACAAAAGCATGGAGGTTCAAAACAAGTTGGGTTCAAACAACTTGGTCCTGGTGTTGAAACAGGAGTCCATGGAGTACATGATGAAAAACGTGTTTGGTTTGAGGTGGAACTGCAGGGAGCTCAAGGGGATCATGAAGCTGAGGTTTTTCAGGTTAGTAACGATGATACTGCAGTGGCTCAAAGACGGTTGGAGGACAAGCAACCTGAAGAGAAGACAAACACGGACTGCTTGGTAAAATGTTCTTGATTCTTGTAATCATAGGTCTACACAACAATGTATAAAGAGTGGGGTTGTCAAACATTTGGGTGTTGCAGGGATACAACAGTAGAATGGGTTGGTTGATGAGACAAACGTGACACTCTTTGCTAAGGTACGTTGTTTTCTGATTCAGTCTGGTCTGTCCAAGATTTTTGGGCAGAGGATACAACCAGGTCTACATATCTAGTGAATAGGTCACCATCATTAGCGATTAGATTCAAGAAACTTATAGATATGTTGGGTTTTCTGGTTGGCTTGCTAGTATTAAGCAAAGGATGCTTGAACCGGTTAAGGTCAAGTGCATATTACTGGGATACCACAAAAGTATAATGGGTAATAAGCTTTGGAGGTTAGATGACGTTACTTCAAAGGTAGTGCTTTACAAGAATATGGGTTTCAATGAAAGTGGGGAATACAAGAAAACTTTCATTGGTTCTGGGGTAGGTACGGGTTCAATGCAGGTATTGCAAGGAGATGAGTTTGAGGTGGAACCACAGGACGGTCATACATTTGTGGTGGAACCTCATAGGAATGTCGGTCATGTAGTTGGTTCACAGTAAGTACAAACTCAGGATATTATATACTATCATCCAGCACGTGATAGGGAGCAACACTCAGTATAGAGAAGACAGTAATGAGGCTGCTTTTGCAGTTGCTGCAGTGGAGAAGATATATGCACATGAGTCATTGACTTTCAATAATACAGTTACTTGTGAGGTGATTTCCAAGTGGAAGGCTGGATTGAAAGATGATATGGATGCTCGATCAGATATGTATGTGCTCAGCAACGGTTGCAAAAAATGCAGTGACGACAGCGATGGCTATTACTGGGAGTCTACACCAGGTATGTTCATACATTGATTTCTCTATATAGATGGTATGGTTTTTTCTTGCGGATGCAAGGCTGAGATCTGGATTACCAAGGGTTTGCTGGTTAAAGCAAAGGGAAATATACTTGGTTTGGAGATCATCAGGGATTAGAGTGGTAATACTCTAAGGGTGTCACAGTCCAGGATTCACAATGAAAAGTTGGTACAGACTTTGTTGAAGGGGCACTGTACTTGTCGTAGAGGGTAGTCTATCAGGGGACTGTGATGTGGAAAAGAATGGTAAGTGGTCATGTATATATGCAGTTGGAAGCCAGGAGTATCAGATGGTCTGCACGAGACTTGACATAGCATCTGCAGATGTGGGTATGTTGGATAAGTTTGATCGTGGATTACAGACAGACGTACAGGTTTTTGTGGATTTTGACTACGCCATGGGTAGATCAATCACAAGGTACGGGTTTATGATACAAGGATGTGCATGAAGCTGAGAAGCTATGATGCTGTACATGATGGTTTTGTGAACAACTGAAGCGACATATAATGACACTTACTGGGGCTTGGAAGAAGAAAATATGGCTAAAGGGACTTATGGCAGAGTCAGGATATGAGCTAAGTTTAGTAGCAGGAATTGCTACTGGTGCCTTGGTAAAAGGCGGTTCCCGGTCTGAGGTTCCAGCACAGGTCGAAGGTGCTGCGTATCGGTATTGACTAATAGTGATACTAAGGTGGAAATTGTTAGATATAGTATTCACTTTAGTCAATAGGTTAGGGGGTTTAGTGTAAATTTAGCTCTAATTATAGCCATATTAAGGTTATTGGGTTTCTCTACGGCCCAAGCCCATCCTCCCCCTCATCTCTATAAAAGGAGGTGAGGGGGAAGGGTTTCACACATTATTCTTCCAACCTGTTTGTTCTCCTCCTCATCTCTATAAAAAGAGGTGAGGGGTAGAGGTTTGTACTTCATTCTTTTCCTTACTCAATAAACATATAATATTAAGGGTTATATTCTTGTGCATCTTTTCTTTTTGTCATACATAATCTGCGGTGTGTTCGTCTTCAAGTCGGTTTATTCAGCATTAGTAAACAGGTTGTACGGGTGATCGAATTTCCTACAAATCTTATGTGAAAAAAACAAAATTTTGTCTGTGTGAAAAATTTAGCTCACAGGTGTTACCAAAAGGATGAGGTACGTTTCCACTACAAAGCTGTTTGTTGTTGTTAGAATGTATTCCTTATTATTTTACAAAAGTTGTGCATGTTGTGTTGGTGCAGTCCTCATAATCCTTCCATATTGCTTATGAGTTGCCCCATATTGAACATGCCTTTCAGTCTGTAGATTTTTAGGCAGTAGATACACCGTTTAAACCCATAATTTAAATGCTTCAAATCTTTGTATAACAGTGGCGGATTAAATTTTATACTTTACATTTGTTAATTTCTATAAATTTTGAAGTTTGATGTTTGGCAAGTTTTTTGTGCAGGTGTATTGGTACTAAAAACACATTTTCAAGGGGAAAAATGCAATTTTAGAAGTATTTTAAGTTTTTACCCATTAGTGTTAGCATTTTACATTCAACTAAATCATTAAATGAGATCTTGTAAGGCGCGAGAATGAACGGGAAACGAAATTTCCCATCCATGAAGAAGTACTCGTATAAATTTGCGATTAATATACCGACATAAAAATGTGTTTCAATCACACCACGTCTGTACGTTTTTACATTTACTAATTTAATTCTTCTCGATATACCACTTATCATGTTTTTTTGCAACTCGAACGTCGTACGTTTTATCAGTTTGTATTATAAAACTGTGAAACAAAAATTGCGGAACAAAAAATATAAAGTTTGACAAGTCAAAAACATTAAACTATCAAAAAGTACGGAAGAAAAACTGATTAAAAAATGTGTTGTACCGTATACATAAACGACAAAAAGAATCTTTGTACTTTTTTAGTACTTTATAGTGGGCTATTAGGGGTACCAGTACGTTTTAAAGTTTTAGGGTACTAATATTGGTACCTCTTGCTCACCAGAAAGGGAAAAAAAGTATAAAAAGTACAATTTTGTCTTTTTTACTTACAATGCAACGCAATTTTTTATTGTTTCGTACTTTTGACAGTTTAATATTTTTTACTTGTTAAACTTTATATATTTTATTTGGTACTTTTCGTGTTACAGTTTTATAACATTAACAAAATTATAAAAATAAAAATAAAAATAAAATCAAAAAATCAAAAATCAAAAAAGTCAAAAAACAATTACAAATGGCTTTTTTTTATATATTAACCTCAGTTTAACCTACCATGTTACCTTCCCTTCTTTATAAGACGCTTTCTCATCTCCAATCCTCACAAATCCGAACTCTAGAATATTTATAACTCGCCATTTTTGATATCCATTATACAGACAAAAAGTGGAGGTATTAATAAAAATTTAGTGATTTTAATTTTTTAATATTTATATGGAGTTAATGTAAATTTTAAATTTTCATGTTTTATTATACTTAAAAATAAACAATTAATCACCTTACACTTGATTCCGTAGAACTTATATTTTAAATATTACTATTCGTTTAAACAATTTTTTACTTCCAAACAAAGATTTAACAGTATCTAATCACATCCCAAATCTACCCGAAGACTTTTTGATGGATTTTTCATTGTCGGTCTGAAATTATGTTGTACAACCAAATAGAAAAACACCGAAGCACATAAAATATCATAAATTAATAAAAAGGGTTTTCTAGCTATTCATTGATGTGTTTGGAAGAATTGCATTTTTTTCTTTTTGTTTAATACGTACTAAAATTCTAACATTTAAATTTCTCAAAAAGTCTTTATTCCATTGACATGTATGTATGCCTATAAATCATATATAACAATCTAGGCTACTTTTATATCTTAAAAAAGTGTTGGTGACGGAAAAATGGGTAAAACTCTTTTTATATTTGTATATGTATTAAAGATATAGAATAGGTAAATCTTTGTTTGACCAAAACATATTGTATGTACGAAACATAATATTATTTGAGTTTTTTAGCTTTCTATATTCTATAAATATTGACGATTTTGATAACTCAACTTGATGCTTTTTAAATTCCATTGCGAGCTAAAATTTTTATACACAGTTTTTAACACAATGTGTGGACATTAATATTAATGTATAGCTGATCATATAATGCAACTATGAATCATATAAAACATATTCATATATCAATGCATACCCAACGGTAAGATACCAGCCTTTCAAAGGTGGAGGTTCAATGGTTCGAAATAAGAGTGACTAACTAATCCCCTTGTGGCCTCGAAGGTTCACATGAGCCGACTTCGGGCTACCTAAAAGAGTAGTTTTGTAGAGATTAGTCGGCTCACAATGTCGACTTAGTTAACAGGTAAATCAAAAGAAAACAAAATTAGTAATTATCCTCAAGCTCATATAATATATATAAGATATGAATTTATTCTCTTCATATGATTTCGATAATACTTTATAACATAACTTATAAAACAAAATAAAAATAAAAATCATACATGTATTTAAAAAAACATAATGTCTAAACCCCGTGCGTGCACGTGCATTAAAACTAGTCAACAGAATACGAGGGAAACATATCATCTAGTTCCACTTTTTGCCAAAATCCAAAATCTTCACCAAAAATTGTATCTGGTAACGACTTGTGATATAGTTGAACCGAAAGCTTAGGAAATCGAAATCAAATGGTGACATTATTAGACAATTAACTATTTTTTTAGAAAGGCAATATATATTATATAGATAAACTAGCAAGATGCTAAAATTACAAGGACACAAACATAACAAACCAAGCTTACTGACTCTATTAAAGACATACAAGGTAATACATCAAAAATGTGTTAACGAGTGAATCTTTTAATTAGCTACTCAAGCTTGATACTCTCAAGCCCAGTCAATCTCGAACAAATATTATTACTCAATTAGTTTGACAAGTTAAGATTTGAAAAATAATATCATTTGAAAAAGGGAATAAACTCGTTTAGTTCTCGAGTTGAACGAGGACACACAAATAATAGTCAAGTTTCACGATCAAGTGAATTATTCTAGCTATATTCAAGTTTAGCGATCCAAACATCTGTACAAGTATTGAAGCTATATTTAAGAATTTCGATTAGTAGTGTAATATGATTTGAGTTCAAGTGATAGCCGCAATAAAACGAAGTGGGTTCACTTGTGGTTTTGAATTTTATGGTTTTAAATGTGGTACAACTTTTGGGATCAGTTACACACTCGAATTTGGTACAACTTTTTACTTATCTTTATTTTGCGGAGCTAATAAAATTTATTTAAAGTAAACACGATGGATTAATATCTTTCAATCTTACACATGAAGTAAAAGATGACTTTCAAACTCCATAAATTAACAATCTAAATTCCTTCTTCCCTTTTGTTTGAATCCTGTTATAACCCCTGAAATTGGTGATTAATCATTGATTGATTAATCTTCATATCGAGTGTGTTAGGCGGGTTTCTCATCTTGGGTTTTTGTAATTTTAAGATTTGTATTCTTCTCTTTAAATCAATTAACTCGTATGTTCCGTTTAATTTCGCTGTCATTGAAACCCTGATCTGTTTTTCTTTTCAATCTTTTTATCTTGTTCCTGCCCTTATATCTAAAGATTCTAATTGGGGTGTCGTAGATCCAAAGAGGATCGACGTTAAATCGTATTTCTATCTCCATTTATATTACAAATTTTTCCAGGAAAATTTTTCTGCACAAGAGCTAGTTGGAGGTGTATTTCATCATGTAAAATTCGGAATGTGTTGATTAGTTTTATCCCTCGGAAATGGTAACGAAAGAAGGTAAAACGTTTTGGTTTTGTTCGTTTTATCAATCGTGTTTATGTTGATCGCTTGGTGAACAATTTATGCACCAATTTGGGTGGGTCATTTCATAAGCTTCACCTAATAAGGCTAAGATTTAAAGAGCTACTTTGAACAAGGGTTCAAGGGGAAGATCATAAGAAGGTGCTAATTCGTCTCGTCCTAATGTGGGATTCTGGAGTTCTAATTCATTTGTTAATGCGGTAAAAATTCATAAGTCGATTGATCATGAACTCCTGTCCATTGTTTTGTCGAAGATTGTGCGCTCTCCAAGACTTATCTTCATCCTTAATGGGTTGGTTTAAAAGATTTGGCGTCCCTTACCAATCTCAGAACGCTCTTTGAACGAAGGTTTTGTGGTCTTGAATGTAAGTTACTTAGGGGGAATTTGTGGGTTTTCTCTTAGATTTTCCTCTGTGAATCGAAAGAGTGCATTCCGCGATAATGTGGGGAGTTTGCTCTTGGTTCTCGGTAATTCGCCAAGCTTCTTTCGATATTCAATCTCGATGGTAGCAGTGTGTGGGTAGAAATTGAGGTGTTTTTTTTTTTTTTTATTTTTTTTTGTTTTTTTTTTTTTTTTTTTTGTTTTTTTACATTGAAACTATGGACTTTGAACATTTCAAAAGAATTGTCACGGTGGTATTTCTGACCAGATTGTGGTTTAGTCTTTTTTGGCTTATCAACTCGGCTTATTCAGTTTTGTTTAGCTTATTTAGATCAGTTTTATCATTTAGTTTGGTTATTTAGTTCTGGTTATAACTTGGCGAAATGGATTTAATTCGGTTTAAGCTTTGGATTGCTTATTACTAGAAAATATTGTTTTAAAAACTAGTTTAATAGATTGGTAACAGTAACAAAATTAAGTCTTATTTAGCTTAGTGATTCAAAACAAATTGGTAACAATTGCTAAAAAGATTAAGTTTAGCTATTTGATATTTGTCTTAACTTTGTTGTTTTATGGATGATGAAATCGGTTCAACACTTTTGGCGAGGTGCTTAAGGGTCTATTAAGCTAGTTTAATATCTTAAGTTTAATGCTTAAAGCACCTAAACTTAAGTATTTTGATAGCTCATTAGATCGGGTGGTTTATTCGTATCGGTTTCGTCATTCGGGTTCTTCTTTCTTTTCCTTTATCAATTATTACTAATTTTAGCTTAATATGCTTTTTATTATTGTTATGCTCATTATTGTTAGTTTAGTTGTCATGTTTAGCGAGTAGATTTATATATGCTTGTTAAGTGAGTAGCGATTAGTGATTAAGTTTGGATCAAAAAGAGATTTGTTGATTAATAATCTTCGGGTTATTTAGATTTCTTATTTGATTATTTTGAAAGGTAAAATCCGGATAAATAATCAAACATCAAATCTAGTAATTAATATCTTGATAAAATATTGTTTTCAAAATAAACCAACGTTGTGAGAAAATAATGTTTTTACGGGTATTAATTCATTAACATTGAATCGAGTAATTTTTATCAAAATAGAGGATTGTTTTCAATAAAAACTAACGTTGTGCGAAAACAATTTTTTTTAAACGGGTACTAATTCTTTATTAACTCTATCCTACACACTTAATGATCTTTTCGCCTCGCTTGACAAGCATGTCCATTTTATATAGTTTAGATTTATTTGCTTAGTTTTATTAAAGATTATTTTTATTTTATTAGTATAATATCAAAACCCAAACAAAAAGATAATCAAGCATCAAATGAAAAACATTAATGTAAATCTCAATTCAATTCTCGGATACGACACTCGGAAGATTAATTATTACTTTTCCTAAAGTAATTTTTATATCTAACGGGAATATTATTACCGATACGTTTTCAACGAATCAGTTTTTGGCGCCGCTGCCGGGGAGATTTGTACGATTTTTACGTTGTAATTTTAAGTTAGTGCCTTGAAGATCCTTTCTCTTTTGAAAGTTTATTTTCGTTTTTAAAAAAATAAAAATACAGAAATATAATAAAAATAAAAACTAAATTTTTTTATATTCTATATTTATATATTATATTAAAAATATCAAAAATATTTTTATATTTTATATTTATATATCAAAAATGATTATGGTCCGGTTCCTTTTTTTTTTCGTTCTCTTCAGATTGCTTCATCTGAGGGCTTAATGATTTCGTCACTTCTAACTTGGAATTCTGCCCCTTCTGTTGACTCTATTGGAATGCGTAACTTGGCGGTAAATTGAAATTCCTAAAGCTCACATCAGATTTGGTTTAAAGATAGCAAAGTAAAACAGTTTTACTATTGCAAAATCTTAAGAAGGAGATGAACAGTTTAGGATGCGTTATTGACAAAGGTCCAGGTACTGAGGTAGAAACGGAAAAAGAATGGAGGTGTGGCTGTCTTCGTACATTGATCATATTATTCCATGGATTGGCTCAAAAGGCCAAGATCTAATGGTCAATCGAGGCGATGAAAAACTCAATTTTTTCCACGAATATTTTGAATACAAAAGTAATCAATGAACCTCGGGGTATTACGATTTGATGGCGTTTGGAAGGAGCAGCTAATGATGTCAAACAAGAATTTCTTCTCTTTTTCAGAATAGTTCGCTAATAACCTTCGGAGTGGCGTGCTAATATTGATATGAGATTTCGAAAACTATTTTCCGAGATCAAGAAGTCAGACCTCGAGCGAGAAGTTTCTAAACCAGGAGATTAAACGGCTGTTTGGGGCTGTGCACAGACAAATCCCGGCCTGACGGGTTTTCTTTTGGCTTTTTCGGTATTTTTGCATGTTTATTAGCACGAATGTGTATATGGCTGTAAATCATTTCTTCATTCATGGAGAAATTCCTCCTGGTTGTAACTCATCATTTATAGCTTTGATCCCAAAAGTCCCGGACGCTAACTTGGTCAAGGACTTTAGACCTATTAGCCTCATTGGAAGTATCTACAAGATCATTGCCAAGATTTTGTCTAACCGGCTTGTTAATGTTTTAGGGGACATTGTTAATGAAGTGCAATCTGCGTTTATTGCGAAAGAACAAATGTTAGACGGTCCAGTTTATCTTAATGAGATTCTCCAGTGGTGTACCAAAAAGAAGAAAACTCTAATTTTTAAGGTCGATTTTGAAAAGGCCTTCGATTCGATTAGATGGGATTTTTTAGATGATGTTCTTAAAGAGTTCGGTTTCAGGTGTAAATGGCGTAACTGGATTCAAAGTTGCCTAACTTCTTCTAAGGGTTCTATTCTTGTCAATGGATGTCCTACGAATGAGTTCCAATTCTATAAAGGGTTGAAACAAGGAATCCTTTATCCCCCCTCTCCTCTTTTATCCTGTGAGGAGAGCCTCATTTATCTTTTCAAAGGATCGTAAACGCGGAGATGTTTAAAGGTATTGTGTTAGATCAATCTTTATGTATTTCGCATATGTTATATGCGGATGATGCTATTTTCTTAGGGGAGTGGAGTGACGGTAATATCTCCACTTTGATTCACGTTTTGAAATGCTTTTTCATGCTTCGGGCCTTAAGATTAACTTGAACAAAAGTAAGTTAATGGGGATTTATTGTGGAAAGTGCTTCTGGTCATCCAAGCGGCTGCAAGTTAGGGATGTCTCGTTCTTAAGTTCATTTTACTATCTTGGGACTAGGTGGAGGTTCTTGGACAGTGTTCAAGCATGGCAGGGTCACTACATATGCTGTCAGAATCACATGGTTGATTGCTGACATTGAAGACAAGTATCATGGACCCAGTGATATGCTGCACAACCCTCCCTAGCCACTCAAGATCCCTCAAAGGATTCTTGTTTCATTTCTCACGGAGATCAATACATTTCTATCGTCTCTCTCACTCCGAGTTAGATGATATTGAAAAGGTGGCAGTCTGCTCCAGCCTCCGACTACTAAAAACCAAAAATGCACTATTGAGTCTAGAGCCATGAGATCATCCACAAATCTCGTTAGGACACTAATACAAACTATGCTTGTTCTTCACACACTGTGACAACAAGTAAAGATCTTAAGAGTCCTACGCATTATCCTCGTGGTATTGCCAGAACATCCGAGTGATACGAAAGTACTCACAATGAAGATGGAAATCCTTCTAGAGCCAACATCAAACAAGCTCTTGGTAGGTGACATGTGAGATCCACTATGGATTAAACTTGTGACAAATGGAAAGCAACGATGGTGCGATTCTTTATGAATCAAACTTGTTCCAGGCAGTGAATTGACGAATAGCTTTTGAAAAACCTTTCGATGTGCTCAACAACTGATTTTCTAGCACATTGACTGTGTATATCTTTCAAAACAAATGTGTTTCTGATGAAATTTGATTTTGTGCTATAAAACACTATCGATGTGTCACAAAAATACTTTCTCAAGTAACACGTCGATTGATTTTCAAATCAATTTTTATCTTTTAATCGGTAAGACAGTAACTAACCGATTCACTCTTATCGTGCTGTCTGCTTTGAGACGTTCCGATAAAGAGAACAGGCAAGTATGGTGATTCTGATGGCTATACATTTGATGATCCAATACTTATACTGGAAATCCTGTCAAGGAGATTCATCTTAAGAGGAATCTACCTGATCACAGGTCGGTCCTCACGGATCCGGAGGTTAATCCAACCAGACTCGGGCGAATGACAAAGCCATATTCGCCCACAAGCTTTATTGCTAACTGTTTTATTACAGGATCAAGCAAAGATGGAGATGGAGACACCTCGTTCCAGTGGAGTCAATTCACCACCCAATGCTCACACTTAATGTTTCCAAGTAAAGACATCATGACAACTGAATGACCTACAACACAGCTTCCGCAACTCTGAGAAGTAGTATCATGATCAAGAAAAGTGTGAGCATGCGGGTCCGAAGGTCACAACATCACATGAAGGCAATGCTACTCAACAAGGATGATTAAGAGATTTAAGATGAATGATGATCTCAAAGAAAGCTCAAAGATCGCACAAGTCTAAGAGACAAATCTCAAAGTTCACTACATAATGTACAACGATCTCAATGAATGAAGAATCAAAGACTACGAGCTACAGACAGAAGGTCAAAGAACTAGAATGCTATGATTCGAATTGTATTTTATGGGGTGACCTCCCTTAGGGGGAGATTGTTAGGATTATGAAAAAGACTCGGTCACCCCCGTGTATTGTTTAGTATAGCAAAGCTCGTAGTCAGAAAGTAAGCGTATAACTTTCGGTATTGGGTCGGGTCTTTTACCCAAGTGTTAGGCCCATACCCAAGCCTATAGAGCTCACAAACACATGTATATAAACCCCCTTCCAGCCATGGGAAGGGGTTGGTTATTCATTTTATGATAATACTTTGTCTTGCACTTTCTCTCTCTAGAAATATCACTTTCTCTCTCTAGATAATTAGCCAACCCAATCATCCATGCTTGTGTTATGATATCCAATATACTACAAATCTCTATATGTTTTGTTCTAGCATGAAAGACAAGATTGGCTGCCATGTATAAGGTTGCTTTATTATCACATTTTATGTCAACTGGTCCAAGGTCTTTAAGCCCCAAATCATTAAGAAGAGAAACTAACTGACATGAAAAGATACTTAAATGTGAATTAAAGTTTTTAATGACGAATTACTACACGTAAAAAGCTTATTTTCTCAAAATGTTGGTCTTTATTGAAAAAAAATTCTTATAAAGGTATTAATTACTAGATTTGATGTTTGATTATTTCTCCAGATTTTGCCCTTCAAAATAATCAAATAAGAAATCAAAATAATCCAAAAACTATTAACCAATAATCCCTTTTTAAAATCCACACTTATTTCACTAATCACAATCACTTAACAAGCATAAATAAACTATTCACTAATCATACTAATTAAGCTAGCAACAATAAGATAAATAAGCATAAACATTTATAAACTAAATAATAAGCTACAACTACTAATAAGAGAAAAGGAAAAGAAAGAAGAACCCGATTGAAGAAAATGGAGATGAATTTAAACCACTCGATCTTATAAACTTAATTAAACACTAAAGATTAAAACTTTATTAGTTTATTTAACTACTTCATTCATAAAGTTGCAAACTTTATATACTAAATGGCTTTAAAAACTAAAAAGCTTTAAACTTTAATAGTAAAATAAGCTTATAAGACCTATAAGCTCCTCGCCTAAGTGTTGGATTGATGTCATCAACATTAAAACAATCAAAGTTATGATAAACAAGATATATTAATAAGCTACTAATTATTCTAAAGACAATAAGCTAATAAAAATAAAAACTTTAGATCTAAATTCACCCAAAACTAAGGTGTTCAATCAAGTAAACTCGGATTGGGTATAATTAAGGATTTAGATCTAAGAAAAATAAGCTAGAAATAAAAAGCAACAAACTTTGTGCTAGAAAATAAGCTAAAAAGACAAGATCTATTACTTTTAGATCTAATCCACCCAAAACTAAGGTGTTCAATCAAGTGAACGAGAGACGGGTATGTTTAAGGATTGGATCTAAAAACATTAAGCTAGAAAAATAAGCTATCAAAATTAAGCTAAAATAAACCTACTTGAAAAGCTATAAATCAAAACCAATATAAAATAAGCTAGTCTAAATAAGCTATTGATGACATCAAATAACGTCTATTTTATAGCATCATTTATCCCATGTATTTAACCCATTTTATATAGTTATTGCAAAGAATTGTTACATAATCATTTATATTTAAGAATCGCAGTAATTACAGAGTACTTGGTGAATATTAGCAAAAGGCGCGCATTATAGAGCTTAAATGAAGATATTTTGAAGATTACTATTCTGAACACCAATACGCCGTATCCATCAAGGAAGATACGGCGTATCCATGCCTACACTCACCAAAGACCACAAAGGAAAGAAGATCAATACGCCGTATCCAGTGGAAGTCCAATACGCCGTATTGGAAATATAGTATGTCAATATTCTGGAAGAGATCAAACGTGGTCCCTACTACAAGAAACCCTAATATGCCGTATCCAATCCCTTGGATACGCCATATTGAACCGACTTCCAGGCAGTATAAATTGAAAACTCAAAACGAGTTTTAAGTGTGCTAAATCATATTCTCGATACCTAAACCATAAAAGTCAATTTTCAAAGGAGAAAAAGAGCAGAAGAACGCATTCCAATCCATAGAAGACAACGTGTGATTATTCAGTTTTTGGTATCATTCGTTAACTCGGTTAGTTTACCTTGGTTAAAACAATTACTCTTGTATTAGTTATGATGTTTGAAGGCTAATACCTTCAGGTATTAGCCATTATTATGAAGATCTGAATGTTTGGTTTTGTTTATATCTTGATTTCTTAATTTATCATTGTATGCTTGTTTATGTTTATCAATATACTTGTTTACGTACTTTTGTATGCGACCTATCATTCAAATGGATCTAGTGATACGGACCAAGTAATCTAAATATCGGGATATCTCTCTATATAGTAATTTATACATCTAGAATAATAGGATCACAAGTATTGCCCTTCTAAAATCGTGCTAAGGATACGCTTCTGGCTTAACTAGTTAACAAAAATTGCCTTTGGTTTATTGAACATGTTGACTAGTAGGTGAATCTAGATAATTCAACAAATAATGTTCTGATTCCATTGAATAGTTGGACAAGTAGACTACTAGAGTATAAATTCCCATTAAGCAGTAAGTGGGTAAAGTCTCTATGAGCTAGGGTTTAACAAGATCACCATTGCTTTAATCCCTAAGATATATTATAATCAGGTTATGTGGATGCTTTATGCGGATGCTTTAATTATGACAAAATTAATGTGTCTAAGTCTTAGGATGAAGTCTCGCCTAAGTCTAAGAATGATATGCCTCTTCGAGATAAGTAATCATTGCACTGAATAAATAAACCAACCTTCTAATCGGATTAATGATGGCTAATACAGTTTTCTATCATAAGGCTCGACCGCTCTTTTATCTTCTGTTAATTTGCTTGCGTGGGTTAAAGTATCTTGAATTGATTGTTGTCACCAAACAAACCCGTGTTAGCCTCTTAGGCTGAAACCCCCCCTTTTACCTGTTAGAATTAGGATTAGAACTAACATAGGATTAGCATAGGTTTGACTTAGATTAGAATTAACGTAGATCAGATAACCAAAATATAAATAAATTAAGAGATTTAACCTCGCTTCAAGTATTCGACACCCTACTTACCACGAATCTACCACCGATCGGGTACACTGGCCGTTAAAGTGTTGTTTTTGGTTAAGTTGGCAAAATATAAATTTAAAACTTGAATCATAAAATATACACCACACAACGACAAAATCAAGTTTTTGGTGCCGTTGTCGGGGAGTGAAAATTAATCTTGATTTTTTAGTTTATGTTTTGGTTTTTAACATTAGATCTAACCCTTAGGAGTAGTGTAAATTAGATTAGTGTATATTCTTGTATATTCTGTATATTTTGTATATTTGTTAGTTTAATTGTTTGCTTGTATATTTATGTGTTTAATTTAATTGTTTTGCTAATACATTGTTCTGGTCGATAACTCGATACAGCGTATCCACTTCTATCGGATACGGCGTATCCAACTTTCTGTCTAATACAACGTCTTCATTCAACTGATTAATATGCGTATCCACTTCCATTGGATACGGTGAATCAATCATCTGGAACAGAATCCTTAGTTTTCTTCTTTGATTTTTGTGCTAAAAAAATTTCTTTCCTAAAGAGCTTATCCTACTGATTGTTTATCCATTGTTTCAGGTAGTGCATGACAAGGAGTTCAACAAACAAACTATTCACACCTTATAAATAACCTGAACGAGAATTTCGATCATCTAGGAGACACTTCAAGATACTAAGTCTTGACGAATTAAGATCGCCTGATTTCAATTTACTTTCTGACCAAGAATACTCAAAGGAAGAAGTTGCGAAAACAATGGCAGAAACTATGGAGCAGTACATGTAACACCCCCAACTTTGGATTGCACAACGAAATTAGCAATTGGGTGTTACTAAATAGTACCATTCACCAAGATAATAGAAAACGACCTAAATGAGATGTTTAACAAACATGTGCTCCATTATTAATCAGAGTAAAATGCGTTCAGGTCCCCACAGAATTGCAACCGCAACCATTACACATTTGAAAAACTATTGTTTCAAAATAAGGACATTGTTTTAGAACAACTTAAGACATTGTTTTTGAAAGACAGGCAAAACATAAGTAGTCTTTCAACAAATCCATCACACGCACGACACCTCCACGCCATCGTTGCCTTCATCCTTGGTTACCTGGGATAAAACATGTTTAAAACGTCAACAACAATGTTGAGTGAAATTCATAGAGTTTAAAATAATCAATAAGTAATAATCTTTAAACATATAATTAGTTCTCGGGAAAATAATGCAACGAATGCAATGTATAGCAATCTCTTTTCTTTCACGCAATAAGCTTATGACACCGAATGTTAACAATACATATGCCATTTCATATGTTAATTTGCCCTAGAACAAGGTATTATTGTCATATACCTATTACTTCTAAACACAGAATGTTCATTTGACAGGGTGTTCACAAGGATTCATACCCCAAACAGGGTTGTCAAACCTAATAGATCTATTCAATGCATTAGCGTTTACCTCACAAGGCAATTAACGGTTCATGAAATAAGAGACTTTGACAATAGCTACTCATGCGGAAACAATCTCATAATCGTATCCAACATACCATAAAATCATATGTGTTAAATTTTATAAAACAAACATGTATCCCCCTCGCGGGTTTAAAAACAATCGAAATAGTTCAAAAGCGAGGATATGAACTCACCTTAAGCAAAAGATCCAATTCAATCAAATCAACAAGCGTAAATAGCCTCACGTCTTAACCGCGACCTATATAATACATATATAGCAGTACGTGACTAAAAGTAAAATAACTCATATAATACATACTTGCATATATATATATATATGTGTATATATATATTATATATATATTATATTTATATATAGTATATTAAAAATATATATACTATATATATATATATATATGTATTATTATATTGTATAATATATATATGTATATAATAGATATTTATATTATATATATCTGGTATATATATATATATATGTATATATATTATATATATATATATATGTCGTGTGTTTATATATATATTACACACATATTACCATATATATTTATTATTATATATATATACACATCATATATATACATATATATATATATATATATATACACACATATATACATATATATATATATATATATATACATATATAAATATATAAATATATATATATACATATATACATATATATATATATATCACTATTATGTATATACAATCTTATACTACAATCTCTAAGTGCGACACAAAACATTTCACTTTGGCGCACTAACAATATCACAACGTTTTCCATAAAGTTTTCATTTTTAGAAAGTTACCGAAAGTAAGGATAATATAATTCGAACTTCATATTTCATCATTAATTTACTAACATTACGAACCCTTTGCTCATTATAGACTATATTCAAAAGTTTACGTAAGTTTGACTTTCAAAAGTCAAACTTCATAGTTGACTTTTTATACAAAAAATAACCAAACTTCATTTGGCTGTAAAATCTTCGTTTTCAAGAGTTACAAGACCTACCTTATATCAAAACAAACCTTAGATGTGTTAATTATTTATGCTATTATAAATTTATCCGCCTGCGTTATAGCTTGTAGAATATTCTTGTAATATTAGGGTTAATGATTAACCAATTCCAACGGTACTTTGAAGACTTGTGAAGAAATTATAGGTTCTAATATGATGAAGACTTGTTAAGCGTGATACACTTACCAAACCTAACAAACTAGAACCCAGATCTATTAAGTGTATCTTTATAGGATACCCAAAGGAAACAATAGGATATTCTTTCTACTACCTACCTAAGAACAAAATCTTTGTTGCTCGAAATGCTGAATTCCTTGAGAATAGTCTTATAAATCACGAAGCGAGTAGGAGTCTAGAAGATCTTGAAATTATTCAAGAAGAAGATACACATCCTTCTTTAGACACTAGCTTAAATCATAAAGAGGATGATCAAGAAATTGATGAACCTCAAAGTGATATCAATCCCATTCGTTGGTCCACAAGGACACGCCATCCCACAAATCGATTGTGTTTATACGTTGATCTAAGGAACATGAGTTAGGGGATCTCGGTGAACCCGCTAACTATAAAGCCGCATTATTGGATCCTGAATCTGACAAATGGCTTAATGCTATAAATGTGGAGATTCAATCCATGAAAGACAATAAAGTTTGGGAGTTAGTTGATCTTCCTCCTAATGGAAAAACCATTGGGCATAAGTGACTCTTCAAAAAGAAGACCGACATGGATGGAGCTGTACATACCTATAAAGGCCGTCTAGTAGCAAAGGGCTTCACTCAAACTCTAGGGATTGATTTTTAAGAAACCTTTTCACCTGTTGCAGACATTAGAGATATTAGGATTCTTATAGCCATAACTGTGTTTTATGACTATAAGATTTAGAAAATGGATGTCAAAACTGCTTTCCTCATTGGATATCTCAATGAAGAGGTATACATGGAGCAACTTGAAGGTTTTGTCAGCCAGAAATTTCAAAACTGAGTATGCAAGCTAAAACGTTCCATTTATAGACTTAAGAAAGCATCTAGGAAATAGAATAAACGATTTGATGATGAAATTAAGAAATTTGGATTCAGTCAAAATTGTGATGAGCCATGTGTATATGTTAAAGCTAGTGGGAGTTATGTCACTTTCCTAATCTTGTATGTCGATGACATATTGATCATGGGAAACAATATTCTAATGTTACAAGATGTAAAATCCTATCTTGGAAGATGTTTTGCTATGAAAGATTTAGGAGAAGCTGCATACATTCTAGGAATCAAGCTCTATCGAGTTAGATCAAAAGGATTAATTGGTTTATTTCAAAGTGCTTACATTGAGAAAATCTTGAAAAGATTTTACGTGGAAAATTCCAAACGTGGAACGATCCCAATGCAAGAAAAGCTAAAATTAAGTAAATCACAAGGTGCGTCAGCATCTGTTGAAATACAGCGCATGCAAAATATCCATACGCCTTGGCTGTTGGATCAATTATGTATGTTGTGAGATGTACTCGTCCTGATGTTGTGTTCTCTCAGAACATAACAAGTCGATTTCAACATAATCTAGGTGAACTTCACTGGACTACTGTTAAGAACATTTTGAAGTATCTTCGCAATACTAAGGATATGTTTCTTGGTTAAGGCGGTGATTCGGAAAAGAGGAGCTCAAGGGTTTCTTGCTTACACTGACGCTGGATATCTGACAGATGCTAACGAGATGAAGTCTCAGACTGGATATGTATTCGTTTTAAATGGAGTTGTTGTTGACTGGAAAAGCACAAAGCAAAGTATTTTTGCAACCTCATCTACAGATGTTGAATATATCGCTGCCTTTGATGCATCAAAAAAGGCTGTATGGATTCGCAAATTCATTTCTGGGCTTGGTGTGTTCCCAGAATTGAAGAACCCTTTAGGAATCAAGATCTATCGAGATAGATCAAAGCGATTAATTGGTTTATGTCAAAGTGCTTACATTGAGAAAATCTTGAAAAGATATTATATGGAAAATTCTAAACGTGGAACAATCCCAATGCAAGAAAAGCTTAAATTTAGTAAATCTCAAGGTGCTTCAACACCTGCTGAAATTCAGCGCATGCAAAATATCCCATACGCTTCGGTTGTTAGATCAATTATGTATGATGTGAGATGTACTCGGCCTGATGTTGCGTTCGCTTAGAACATAACAAGTCGATTTCAATAGAATCTAGGTGAAACGAGAGCTCAGGGTTTCTTGCTACACTGATGCTGGATATCTGACGGATGCTGATGACATGAAGTCTCAGACTAGATATGTGTTTATTTTAAATGGAGGTGCCGTTGACTGGAAAAGCACAAAGCAAAGTAATTTTGCGACTTCATCTACATATGCTAAATATATCGCTGCTTTTGATGCATCGAAAGAGGCTGTATGGATTCATAAATTCAATTTTAGGCCTGGTGTTGTTCCTACAATTGAAGAATCCATAAATATGTATTGTGATAATACTGGAGCCATAGCAATAGCGAAAGATCTATGAGTCACTAAAGGTGCAAGACATTTTCAGGCAAAATTTCACTATCTTTGAGAAACCATAGAAATGGGTGATGTGAGGATAGAAAAAGTTAACACAAATGACAACTTAGCTGACCCTTTTACGAAGGCTTTAGCATTTCCTAAACATTATGAATTAACTGAGAAAATAGGAATGATACCAGCTAGTAGTCTTATGTAAATCTGTGTTTATTTGTATTTGAATAATTTAGAATTGTAAGACAGTTTTTACTTTCTGATAAATGAAGATACTTGGTATTTGTTTTTCAATCATATAATGACTGTTATTCTATATTTGCATGTTTAATCCTTGAATGATTTATCATTCTAAATTTATCTATTGTCGGTTATCAATATGGGAATATTTTTATCTAGAGAAAATGTGAGTATTGGTTGTATTTTTGAATATATAGACTGTTCCCGCCAAACTCATGTGTATTCACAAGGGATGCATATTGGACACCCCACCTTCGAATATTTACTTTTGGATCCTTGTCATGAGTAAATTTTGAAAAAATGGTTTAAAAGTCATCCTTAGACTTGAGATACAAGCAAGTTCTACATGTGTGGATATCACTTTTTGAGTCTAAGTCAAACGCTATCCTGAATAAGGTAGTCATAAAGGCTATTCTTGGAAGTGATGTGAAGCAGCATCTACAACACTTGTAGTCAACAAAGAATTTGTTCCTCCACTTGATATGTGTAGTAAGATACCATGGGCCCTCTCCAGAATTAATCAGATAATTGCATTGCCGTGCCCAAAGGGTAATACAAGATAATTCTTGATTACATTTGGTAAATCTGAATTATTTCTATAACGAGAAACATAATGTTAAACTATATGGAATGAGTTAGGATCCATATCCATGGTTTAACGGTATCTAGAATAAAGGGATGATGATTAAAGCAAGAAATAAACTAACCATTATAAGCTGAGATTGTTCTTGAAACTATTATCTCAAGTATTTCTAATCTAAAGGTAATTGTGTGTGTTTGCTAGACGTTGCCAATTATCAGTATATCTGTATCCCGCTACTCTGCCTCCCAAGTGGGAGCTGTTGGAATTTGGTAGTCGGTTCCGCAAGTTATACGTTAGAAATACGTGAGCCTATTGGGGGCACATGCGTTAAACACATAGAGTATGTTTTACTTTATGAAAATATTTAAATAATCGTTATTTACCATTAATTGTTTAATAAAGTATAACAAATATTTAAAATATAAACCCGAGGGACTTAAACGAACAAAACCCGAACCCAGAGGGAGCCCTTTGTAGGCCAAACTCCCCAAGGGTTCTAGAGGGGTGTTTGGTTCGGTTATGGGACAAAGAGAAAGGGGGAAAAGAAAACTTTAGGTTTACTTGTCCTACAAGAATTAGGGTAGGGTTATGTGCCTATATTAACACATACCCCTCACCTCATTCTTCATTCAATTGATCAATTATCAAATCCTTAAAACCTAAATAGTTTTCAGTGCTCCTCTCTTCCTTCAAAACCCTAACCGAAATCCTCAAGGGATTTTGGTTTTCCTCTTCACCGAATTTTGACAAACCCTTATTAGGGTTTTTCGGTTTCTTGTTTCTCTTGTTTGATGATTCAAGGTTTTACACGTGGTGCTTGTTGGTGGTTCTCCTAGCTCGACATAAGCATAAACCCACTTAGGGTTTATTTGGTTTTTGGTTTTTAACCCTAAACGATTTAGGGTTTACTCGATTATTGGTTTTTGGGTTCAATCTCAAAAGGTGCGTTTGGATTCGGGTGTAACACAAGGTGTTTGGATCGTGAAGGTAGACTAGCAATCAACTCATACTCGGTTGACGTGTTTGTGTGAGCAACCATAGAGGCAGTAATTTAACTGCTATTTGTTTCAAGTTTAAGATCAAGAGGTAAGTAATTATTTACTTTTAATGTTATAATTATTTACTTTATTAAGTGTTAATCTTATGTGCTAAAACTAGATCCATTCCGCTGCGTACTCGTAGCTAAACTGGTTACCTAGTATGTTAAATCCCAACAACTATAATCATAAATAAAAAGTTATACACCAAATTCTTAAAAAAAGTTATAAAACACCCTAAGATTCATACACACGAAAGCTTCTTTAAGCTCAAAGAATGGTAGGTAATAACGTCTCTGTAGTTTAATACATTTGGCTAAATTAAACTTGAAAATGATCGCGTTCAAACATATGGCACATTAGCAAGGGCCACATGTTGACCAACCAACTCATGGATATCCCTCACTACGTCAAACACTTAATAAATAACACAAGCAGAATTGTTCCTAATAAGTTATCTAAAAGGGTAAACTATCCTACCGTAGAAACTTGACGTAAAACATATAATAATAAACTGCACAGAGTGAAAAACCATGTAGCATTTTCAGTCATTCATCCAACCAAAGCATGTGACACTTTTATATGAAGGTTAACAGCAAACTAACCAAAGGGATTAAAATGGTACCTAATTAGAGGAAGTCATGCCACCAGATAACAAAACTTGTTACCTGTTCACAGATTCTGAAGAACGTGTATATAAAATATTACAGATAGAATGGCAGCAAATTATACTCACTTAAAGTTTCTTTATGCCTTCTAAAATTATTATGTTTGTAAATTCCTAAATAAGAAAAACATTTATGAAGTTCTATGTATTGTAAACTTCATAAGTAGCAGCAAACTAATACGCTTACCCGTGTCTGACTTAAGATAGTAAATAATAATTTTCAAAGAAAAAGAAGTGGATAAATACTTGCATAAAGCACATGCCAGTGCTCCTTTTTTTATTTGGAACTCCCGGCTCTTCAACATCTTGATTGCAACTACACTAATGCATCTTTTAGTTATTAGTTCAATGGGATCAATACCTGTAACCCTTCCAGCATGATGTGCACTTTAATTTCTTTCCACAAACTTCTCCTTCTGGAATATATAGATAAAAGATTCATTAACATACTATAATCTATCATTCATTTATAAGATTAAAAATAAAAAACAATAATAAATTATCCAAAAAAGTTGTAATCACATTACCAATAATAATAGAACCTTTTTTCTCGTTTCAAGCTAAAGCAGCTTTCTACCTACATAAGCAACACAAAAGAATTTGAGAAAAAGATAGTGGTCGAACAAATCACATTTAAATGCATCAAATGTGCAAGATAGTATACCAACTGATGTAGCATGAGAATGTTTAAAAATAGTTTGTTTTAGGACCCCTTTTGAGTGTTTAGAAACTGTTTGTTTTGGGTCAAAATGGGTCCTTTGGATACTCTTGTCGACGCATTTCTCCTTGTGCTAAATAGAGTGTTTATACCAATAACCACATAACATGCACATGATCACTTTTCACGGCTTTGATCTCAGCCCAACAAATGAATTCTTAAGTGACCTGATAGACATCCAAGAATCAAGCAATCTATATTTCATCAAAAAATATTACTACATAGGACATAGCATGATACATCACTAAAAGAGCTAAAAGATGACGATTCTACATACATATAGTCATGCACACATTATAGACAACAAATGTGTTGCATACAAAGTTTAGCTTAATTCGTAGACTACAATGAATAAAACCTTGTGGTAATAAATTATTAAAAGAGCTTCACTATTGGTATGTACAATTTTGTCCTTTCCAACATTATTGATAATCTTTAAACCTTGAACTCGCCTCTGCTCAAGCGACCAACTCAATTTGTCCTCACTCAATATTAATAACTACATTATGCAAGATACTTAATAACTCCTCAAATTCCTTACTAACCCTACCCCTAAATTCTCTAACCCAACCCTACTCCTAACACCACACACCATTAACCCACGTCCCTTTCTCCGACGTACTACTATCCTTCCTCTTATCAAGATGATATAACCTAGGGAATCTATCACGGAGAATTTTGTTATCAAACCCACCTATCTACCAAAAACATAATATTCCCTCTCCATCCCCAAACCCCCCCAAGCATAAGTGAAATCTATACCATATATCATCATTTTGTCTTCACCAACTCTTTCACGTTATCCCTCCAAAATGCTCCCACTACCAAAACCCTACCTCCTCCAACACCCCACTAGCCTCATGAATGCTTTTAATAACCCTAACCCAAAGGATCCCTCCCTCCCTCCTAAACCTACTCTACTACTTACCAATTAACACCATGTTTTTTGCCTTTAAAGACCCGATATTAATCCCCCTCAATGATGCAATAATCAAATCCTATTTGACCCAATAATCTTTGCTTTCTTTCCTTTTCCCCCACTCCTTCCACTGCCAAAAAAGATTTTCTAAACCTTTTCAAGAGTTTGATGACACTCCTCAAAGGCACGCGAACATCGAAAAAATAATCACAAGTACAAGCTACCTAGAACCAATTTTGCCTAATGTTAGACGACCCCAAACGACATTCGTTTTTAGCTTTCCATATCCGCCAAGCTCTTTTTAAAATTCTCTCAAAACCGGTGCCCAAGCCTTTAACTATCCTCAGGTTTACACCAATTGAGAGTCCCAAATACGTAAAAGGAAAATCCCCAATGTCACATCCCATCCAATTCGCCATCTTCGTCATCTCTTCCATGTGTGCCATAAACCTTACCCGGATACTTCTTCGAAACACTTAAGAATACACATAAGCAATTTGTCATTCTCTTTGTCTAATTCCTCAAAAAATATCGTATCATCCGCATATTAAAGATGTGACACAATCACCCTATTTTCCCTACCTCAATGACTTTGAAAATAACTTTTTCCACCGCTTCGGAGACCATCGCGTTTAGCCCTTCCGCTGCCAAAATAAATAAAAAAAGCGATAACGGATCACCTTGCCTAACACCTCTCTCAAGCCCAAACTCCTCCGACGGAGATCCGTTAACAATAATGGACATAGAAGCCGATCTAAAACACAAATCCACCCATTTAATCCACTTATTCCCAAAGCTCATTTTTGTCATAATGCTAATAAGGAAACTCCAATTAATAATATTATATGCCTTCTCAAAATTGACTTTAAATATCAATCCTTTTTCTTTCTTATTCCTTAAGAATTCTATCGTATCATTAGCGATAAGAACACCATCAAGAATATATCGCCCTTTTATAAATTAATTTTGGACTTCCCCTACCATGTCCCCCACCACACGCTTAACCCTTTTTGCTAACATTTTTGCAATGATTTTGTAATAGCACCCGATAAGGCTAATAGTCTAAAAATCACCAAGCCCAATAGGATCCGCCACCTGAGGGATAATAGTGACAACTTCATAAATACGTTGTTGAGGTGTACTTTTTATAACCACTTTTTTCTAGGCCAATTTAACCCCCTAAATCATGAAAAATATGCTCAATATTGTATTTCAGAGTATATTTATTTTGTTTTTAGGACATTGAAGAAAAAACACGTGACTTGGGCTCGATTTGGGAAGAAACTGGACAAAACACAACTTTTCAAGCTGACAACTTCATTCTGACGCCTTCACTAAAGTGCCTAGAAAGTGTGCTCTTGGGGGTGTTTTGTGACACTTCAGTGTGTTGAGACGGCATTCTTCATGATGCCTTCAGAAGGTCCTGACACCGTCACTATTTTTCCTGACGTCATCACAAGAAACTGTGGGCGAAGTATCAGATATTGTTTTGGCCATAACTTCTTCATACGAACTCGGGTTTGGACGATTCAAAAGGCTACGCGACCAGGACGAGAAGATCTATAACTTGGTGAAAAGAAAAGTTGGGGTGACGCCTTCACCATTTATTGTGACGCCGTTAAGAGCCCGACTCTAACAAATGTTTAGGTTCATAAAAGTGTCGATTATGTGGTTTAATTATATTTAGTCATTAGTCTTTATTTTGTTAGAATAAAAATAGTTTGTAATAAGGTATATTATGCTAAAAGTAAGAAATAGCATAATTGCCAAAGAATAGGGACTAGAAGTGAAAAATAAAAGAAGGGAAGCCTCTTTCTTTCTCTTATAAATACCCCCTCTAATCATCATTAGAGGGTGATGCCTTGTAATAAACATTTTCCCTTTCCTCCATTTTAATAACATTTAAATTTTGAATACTTGCCCTCCTCTACTATTCTCTCCAAGCTTTCATGAACAATATGTATGATTCAAGATAAACAAGACCTATCAAGTGGTATCATACGCCATTATAGGATTAGAGTGATTAGATTTGTGAGCTATACACGTGTCCGAGAAAACCTCAAGATGATTATTCGGTGTGGATTTCGATTGAGAGATTCCTTGAGCATTTCTCGAGTTGTGATTTTGGCAGCGTTATTTGAGTTTTTGGACGTAATCAAGTTTCTACTGGATTCTGAAGTGACATAGGTGTTTGTTGGGAGTTTTCATTTTCAGTACTTATTCTCAACATTTTTGGAAGTTTATTTCCTGCATTCTTCGGCAAGTGATTTTGTATTTTCAGATGTTTTTCTGAAGTTTTTGCTTATTACTCAAGTTTCCTCGTAGATAGAAATAGTTAGTTGTAATAGATATATACGCATTTTCGGTTCTATCGAAAATCGTATATTAGGTGGTTATTGTTAAACTCGGTTTTATCGAGTTTTATAAGTTTTCACACATTTTCGGTTTTATCGAAAAGTGTGAATAAGGACTTAGTGAATTTACTCTCGGGAATACGCTTACAAAGTGTTAAAACCACAATTTCACGGTTTTATCGTGAATTGGGATTTTGAAAACAAATTCTTCAATTTCTAAAACTCGGAAGTCAAATTCGGTTCTATCGAATTTGACGTTATATGTGTTTTCGATTATTCAGTCATCATAAATTTCGGTTTTATCGAGTTTGTGGTCATTGTTAATCCATAGTCAACGAATTTTTCAAAACTCGGTTCTATCAAGATTGCTATAATCGATTTTAGGATTAAGGGTATTTCTGAGTTTAATACGTTTTAGGAATACCGAGTTTGTTAGTATTTTTTTCGAGTTTAGTTCTGTTCGAGAAGTGTACCGAGTTTCAGACTACTTGTTATCCGAGAACAGTGTTGTCCGAGTTTCACAATTGTTACCGAGTTTGGAAATCTTCTCACAAATATCACTCATTTTCGTCTACAAAGATCCAATCTTTGAATCATAAGAAATGTCAACATTCCCAAAGCATTAATAAAAACAATCCCTTGTTGATGCCGGTTCTGAGACTAGGGCTCCTATGCTTGAAAGGGGTAGTTATATACCGTGGGCAAGTAGATTTAGAAGATATATAAATTGAAAAAGGGAAAAGTAAAAGTGGCTTAACAAAGCGCTTGATGAAGGTCCTTATTAGTTTAAAAAAAATGTTCATTTTCCTAAACAATTTAACAGTTTCCAAATTGTATATGCTGTGGATTTACAAGGAGATGAGTTATTATTGCATTATGATGCTGAAATGGAGCTTATGAATCTTATTCTTCTTTCTATTCCAAATGACATTTATAATTCTGTGGATGCTTGCACTTCGGCCAAGGACATGTGGAAACGAGTTGAACGTCTGATGAGGGGAACTATACAAAACAAAGTTGACAGAAGGAAAACTTCGTAATTACAAACGAATTTTGATCAGTATATTGCTGAACAAAGGGAAGGGACTTGTTTCTGTCTACAATGTTTTTGCCTAAGTTAATGATTGATTTAAAAAGAATGGGACATGCATTTTCCAATTGTCACAATAACACAAAGTTTCTGTATAGCTTTGCAACACGCGAATGGTTTGAAATTGTCACCCAAGTTCGCCTTGCTAAACGTTTGATTGTGGATCGTTTGATGGATACGTTTGATGATCTTTTTGATTATCTTCAGCAATTCGAGAAACTGGTTAATGTCTTAAGAGCAAAGAAGTTAGAAAAATCTCATGATCCTTTGGCTCTCGTAGCACATACGGGTTCATCTTCCAGACACACATCGTCTTATTATGTGACACATCCTATGTCTGTGGTTGATTATGAAGATGAATACCAGCAGGATGATGTTCACACCAATTCTAAAGATCCTCTAGCATCTGCAATGTTGTTACTTGCTCGAGCATTACTCAAAATTTTTCTACTCCAATAAATAATCATCTTCGCACTTCATCCAATACCAGAAACCAAGCAATCATTCAAGGAGACAGGGTGAATATTCAAAGCAGGAACTCTGGTAATGTTGGAAGAAATAATAGACGAGCTTATGTTTAGGAGGAAATTGTAGAGGGATCGAATGCTCCAAATGAGACTAGAAATGTTCAAATGACTCTTCGAACCTCGTCTTCAGGAAATACTTCAACTGTTCAATGCTACAACTGCAGTTGAAAAGGACATTATGCTAGGAATTGTCTAAATCCAAGAGTTCGGGACTCGAAATACTTCATGGAACAAATGCTGCTGGCAAAACAGGATGAAGCTGGAGTAATTCTTACGGACGAGCAAAATGATTTTCTCTTTGCTGATGCTTCAAGGATGGAAGAAATTGAAGAACTCAGTGCAAACATATGCTTAATGGCCAGAATTCAACCAGCTGATAACACTTCTGATGCTGGGCCAAGCTATGATTCTGCATTTATAAGTAAGGTACAATCGTCATCCAACAATGAAAATGAAGAACAAATATATCTAACTCATACTAAAATTATTAACAGTACTATTAGTGACGATCAAATTGATAGAGATATTATATTTGATTCACCAAATAGGAATGTTAATAGTGGCAGTATTGAAAAAGATGCACATGTTCCTGATCTATGTGCGTTAGAGCAATTAGCTAGAAATGCATATCAGGAAGCTGAGTCTTTTCTCTATTTATTGTTTATTTTTTTTTTTTAATCTATGTGCTGTTAGAGCAATTAGCTAGAATGCATATCTGGAGCTGTGTAAAAAACAACGCAAATATATTGATCAACAAAGTTCAAAAATAAGATATGACTGTGAACTAGTCCAGCCTTGAGTTGTATAGGAATAGGGTTTCGGATTTGGAAGAGAAAATCTAACAGGGATATATTATCTCCAATGGATTTCTTGATGGTACGAGATAACGAGCAAAACATTTTAGTCAACAAGCTCTTAGATTTACCTCTAATTTGTTCGTTGATCAGATATTATTCGAGATCTAGATGTATTCTTAATATATCCATATAACTACGAGGATAATTAGATTTAGATGTCAAAGTATTACAAAACGGAAAAATTGAGGTAATATTCAAAAGACACATTTAATTTTAAAAAGGGACATATGAGTGATTGGGATAAATATCATGACATGTTCTAAATCTTGAAGGCCAAACTGAAAATAGAATGTCTGACTCTATTTGATAACTTGCTATTCTCAATGATATGTTGTATGCCTTGGGACCAACCGCATTGTTGTTGTATGTTGTGGATGGGGTCAAATCTGTTTTTATTATTTATTTGTTTTTCAAAGGAGTGTTTGTGTTTTTTTTACGTTTTCATTTTAATTTTATTTACTTTTTTTTTTTCTGTGTCTCTTTTTTTTTTTCTCTTACATTTTACTTTTTTTTTTTTTTTTTTATCTTTTTTTTTTTAATCATTATATATAATTTGTAATTTTATTTCTCTCCGTTTTTTCTATTTTTTTTTTTTATTATTTTTTCTATTCTTTTTTTATTTTTTTTCTAATTCTGATTTTAATTTTTTTTCTTTATAATGTTATCCATTTCAGACATTGATCAAGAATTTTTATCTAGACACGGAACTCCACATTCCCAAACTTAAGTGTTGGGCATCATATATTTCTTAATTCTGGTTGAGACACATTATAAAAGAATGAGCTAAATTCATCTGTCTTGACCTTATAAATCCATTTCAGCTTGATCAAGAATATTTTATCTGGACACGACACCAATTCCCAAACTTCAAGTGTTGAGAAGATCTCCTTAAGAAGATAAAGATAACAGAAGATATTCCTTAATGTTTAAAAGATTTATTAATATCTTTATGCTTATCCCTTTGTAAAACCTAATATCTCTAGTATATAAAGAGATACAGGTTATAGGTTTTAGATACACAAAAACAGAAAAACGTATGTGTGTGTGTGCACAACCTAGAGATGTAGTCGTCTCTAGGACTAATAGTTAGTAGTTAGTTAGTTAGTAGCCCTAAGGAATAGAATTGGCGAAAAGTGGAAACGTATGGAATAAAAACCTTGTTTGATAATATACTGTTCTTTATATTCCGCTGCATATTTATATTATCTGTAAAACATATCCTAGATGAGTCTATAATGATCTCCACATCAAGTCTTTTAAATTCTTGAATTTCTTCTTGCATTGCATCAATCCATGATGGTTCAGTCATTGCTTGTTTGAAGTTCTTTGGTTCTATTGAAGTTAGGAAAGCATCAAAATAACACCACATGGCATTAGTTTCAAGTTGCTTCCTTGTAGATACAGAGCGAGAAGGATCACCGATCACGTTTGCTATAGGATGATACTTAGTCCATCTACCAAGGTGTTCAAATGAAGTGTAGATTTGTATCACATTAGATGATGATCCTTGAGAAGTTGAGTCTTGTGGAGATTCATTAAGTGGATCATCATGACATGTTGGTGTTTTTGGCGATTCTTTAAAACCTTGTGAAATGATTGGAGAATGTTCGCGTTCTTGTGATGAGTGAATACTTGTTGATGGAGCATCCTGGTTAATGGAGATTGACACAAGAGAATCAGCTAAAACTTCAGCTCTTAGAGCAGCAGCTTCTTGAACCGGAGAAATAGTAATTGTCGGAGGATTAAAGTACTCCTCGAACATTGGTTGAAACAAACGATCCCAACCATCTCTGTTTGGTGGAATACAAGGTTGTTGAGAAACAGGTTTTGAAACGAGTCCTGTACAGGATGTAGCAGGAGTCATATATTGAAGCCCGGGTTCTGAACTGAATTGTTCAGAAGCCATTGTTGTTAGCTCATCGAACGTTACATGAATTGTTTCAGAAATTATCCGGGTCCTTCTGTTGTAGATTCTGAACGCTTTCTTTGCAGGCGCGTAACCAACAAAAATCCCAATGTCTGCTTTTGCATCAAATTTACCCAGATCCTCATGGTCATTGGTAGGATAACAAAGTGAACCAAAGACATGAAGGAATGATAAGTCTGGTTTCTTGTCTTGCATAAGCTCGTATGGAGTTTTGTTGTATCGGAGGCGTATCAAAGAACGGTTTTGGGTATAACAAGTTGTATTGATAGCTTCGGCCCAGAGAAATAATGGAGCTTTAGAAAATATCAGCATTGTTCGAGCGGCTTCAACAAGAGTCCGATTTCGCCTTTCGACAACACCGTTCTGCTGAGGAGTGCGGGCTACAGAAGTTTGATGCGAGATGCCAACATTTTCATAAAATTCACGAAGTGTCTGATTGACAAATTCGGTTCCATTATCTGTTCGAACATTCTGGATAGTGGCGTTCAAAAGAACTTGTATGTTTTTAATACATTTGATGATGGCCGCAGGAACTTCATCTTTTGTCTTCAAAAATCTGACCCAGGTAAATCTTGAGTAATCGTCAACTATCACTAAGATATACCTTTTCCCGTTA